>CAUYQU010059427.1:0-10507 GCA_963574635.1 Cheracebus regulus
GTCTCAGCCCAAAATCTCCTGAAACTGATAAGCAACTTCAGCAAAGTCTCAGGATACAAAATCAATGTGCAAAAATCACAAGCATTCCTATACACCAATAACAGACAAACAGAGAGCCAAATCAAGAATGAACTGCCATTCACAATTGCTACAAAGAGAATAAAATACCTAGGAATACAACTAACAAAGGATGTAAAGCACCTCTTCAAGGAGAACTACAAATCACTGCTCAAGGAAATAAGAGAGGACACAAACAGATGGAGAAACATTCCATGCTCATGGTTAGGAAGAATCAATACTGTGAAAATGGCCATACTGCCCAAAATAATATATAGATTCAATGCTATCCCCATCAAGTTACCATTGACCCTCTTCACAGAACTGGACAAAACCACCTTAAACTTCATATGGAACCAAAAGAGAACCCGCATAGCCAAGTCAATTCTAAGAAAAAAGAACAAAGCTGGAGAAATCACACTACCTGACTTCAAACTATACTACAAGGCTACAGTAATCAAAACAGCATGGTGCTGGTACCAAAACAGAGAAACAGCTCAATGGAACAGAACAGAGTCCTTGAAGGCAACACCACACATCTACAACCATCTGATCTTTGGCAAACCTGACAAAAACAAGCAATGGGGAAAGGAGTCCCTGTTTAATAAATGATATTGGGAAAACTGGCTAGCCATGTGCAGAAAGCAGAAACTGGACCCCTTTCTGACACCTTACACTTTTAATCCAGTTCTATTAAAGACTTAAACATAAGATCTAACACCATAAAAACCCTAGAAGAAAACCTAGGGAAAACCATTCAGGACATAGGCATGGGCAAGGACATTAAGACTAAAACACCAAAAGCCTTAGCAACATAAGCCAAAATAGACAAATGGGATCTAATTAAACTCCAGAGCTTCTGCACAGCAAAAGAAACAATCATTAGAGTGAACTGGCAACCAACAGAATGGGAAAAAATGTTTGCAATCTACTGATCTGACAAAGGGCTAATGTCCAGAATCTGCAAAGAACTAAAACAGATTTACAAGAAAAAACCAAACCCATTCAAAAGTGGGTGAAGGATATGAACAGACACTTTTCAAAAGAAGACATATATGAAGCCAACAAACATATGAAAAAATGCTCATCATCACTGGTCATTAGAGAAATGCAAATCAAAACCACATTGAGATACTATTTCACACCAGTTAGAATGGCGATCATTAAAAAACCTGGAGACAACAGATGCTGGAGGGGATGTGGAGAAATAGGAACACTTTTATACCATTGTTGAGAGTGTAAATTAGTTCAACCATTGTGGAAGACAATGTGGAGATTCCTCAAGGACCTAGAAATAGATATTCCGTCTGACCCAGCAATCCCATTACTGGGTATATATCCAAAGGATTATAAATTGTTCTATAATAAAGACACATGCACATATATGTTCATTGTGGCACTGTTTACAATAGAAAAGAGCTGGAACCAACCCAAATGCCCATAGATAATAGACTGGACAGGGAAAATGTGGCACATATACACCATGGAATACTATGCAGCCATAAAAAGTGATGAGTTCATGTCCTTAGTAGGGATATGGATGAACCTGGAAACCGTCATTCTCAGCAAACTGACACAAGAACAGAAAATCAAACATGGCATGTTCTCACTCATAGGCAGGTGTTGAACAATGAGAACACATGGACACAGGGAGGAGAGCATCACACACTGAGTTCTGTTGTGGGGGACTAGGGGAGGGACAGTGTGGGGTAGGGAGTTGAGGGATAACATGGGGAGAAATGCCAGATATAGCTGATGGGGATGGAGGCAGCAAACCACATTGCCATATATGTACCTATGCAACAAGCCTGCATGTTCTTCACATATACCCCAGAATCTAAAGTGCAATAAAATATATATATTAAAAGAAAAAAGTAAAATGGATAGTTTAATCGTGATGAATAATGAATCTAAATGTCCTTAATATATTCAGATTTTTATGATGAATTGAAGAAAATATAGTATGTGTTCTTATTTATGAATGAATAAATTGAAATAGCAATGGTATTTATTCTTATTTTTATTATACATGTTATAGGTTATAGGTAAACCATGTTTACATGGGGGTTCATGTACTTCACATGAGTTATTGTGCTTTCTACTTTCAAGTGACCATTATCTTTTATGTTTAATACAAATATCAAGGGAGATAGGCCTTGAGAGGTGAGAGGGTAAATTTGAATAGAGACAAAACCTTGCAGATATGGAGAGAAGCTCTGACTACTTCTAACTAGGGCAAGTTCACAGGTTAAAAAAGAAGAAATAGTTGTGACATGCTTACATGATTATATTCAAGTAATGGTTTTAAAAGCTGCCAAATTTCTAGTTGTGTTAACCACAAGATTTATATGAAATTGCATGACAAGTGATGTGACCCTAGAAAGAGACATTAGTTTGAATGTTTTTTTCTCTGAGTGTTTTGAGTATACTTCTCTAATTATATGCATTACTCTTAAAAATGCCAAGAGGCGTTTTTTAGTTTAACATGTAAAGAGATCAGAAGTCATCACTCCCATCTTGACAAGAAAAAAAGCTGAACAAACTGAAAATCAAAATGTCTTCTTGGATCCATCACAGAATAGAGATCACAGGGCAAACTGCTTTCTAAAATGGAGAGACAATCAGGCAGATATAATGAATCGCAGCTTACTAGTAGCAAAGAGCAGAAACAGAACCCACAGTCAAAGCCACTATTGGTAGGAGCAATTTAAAGTGTAACTGACCAGTTGCTGGAGGCTCATTGAGAACTAAAAATTCCAAGGACTTTCAGGTTTAGGAAGACCACTCCAGTTTTCCCAATTTCACTTTCAGGAGCCCTGCCAAGTTTTCACTGTGAGGACTGCAGAAAAATCTCCTCTTGCTTCAAGAGATTTTCAGGATGGAAAAGCAACCATTCTGAAATATACTCAGTGCTCTCTGTGTTCCTTAACAAGTCCTGCCCTCTGGGAAAACCATTTTATCAGAGCCTGATTGGAGTTTTACCAAAGTCTAACTGACCAGAGAATAGTGGGTGGGGTAGATGGCGTAGGGAAGAGAAATACCCATCTCAGATTCACTAAAATGGATGGAGTAGGGAAGAGATACATCCATCTCAGATTCACTTAATCATATGACTGTGGAATTCTTCCTTTCCCCCACATCTTACCACCATATCAAGAGGGCTTCTGTATAACAATAGGGGATTATAACTGAAAGAACTACAAATTTCATTTCCTAATTAAGGAGTTTCTAGGGACACCCCAGGACAATAGGGAGATAAAAAAGAGACTAGAGCAAATGTTGACATTTGACACCACAGCTGCAGCAAACAGTAAACACTGTCTAACTCCTAGCCCAATAAGCATAAAACCTCATACTAAAGGCCTATTTGTAAAAGTTCCTTTTATCTGATCTATCATGTTTGCTTTAGTAAGCAATTACAAGGCATGTTGAAAGGCAAAAATCAGTTTGAAGGGACAAATCAGGCATTAGAAACAGTCAAATATGGCAGAGATTTTGAAGTTAACAGCCAGCAATTAACTAAATAATGATTTTATCCAGGAATTTAAAATAACTGTGATGAGTATGTTAAGGGCACCAATAGAAAGTATACAACATACAAGGACAGACAGATAATGTAAACAGAGAGAGAGAGACACTAAGAAACAATCAGAAATGTTAGAAATCAAAACCATAGTAACAGAAATGAAGAATGCCTTTGATGGGCTTATCCATCAGTAGACTGGACATGGCAAAGGAAAGAATTAACGAGCCTGAAAATATGTAAGTAGAAGTTTCCTGAACTAAAATGACAAGAGAAAAGAAATTTTCTTAGTTTGTGGAATAGTGAAATAAATGACAACAATGGTATAAGAGATAGAAAGAAGAAATTGGTAACACTGTTATACATTACTTGCACTACATGTGATGTTGTGTAGTTTTATTTGAAAGGGCACCTTTTTTTTATTTGAAAGGAGTTATAAATATATATTACAAACTCTAGAGCAATTACTAAATGTGTTTTTTAAAAAGTATGAATGATATTTTCATTTGAGAGGAGAGAAAATGGAATTATATAAAATGCTCAATTAAAACTGAAGAAGGTAGAAAGACAAAGGCGACAAGTAAACAGTTACAAATATGGTTGATATTAATGCAACTACAATACAAATTGTCTAAATTTATCAGTTAAAAGACAGAGATGTCTGTGTGGATAAAAAAAGACCCTACTATATGTTGTCTATAAGAAACCCACTTTAAATATGACACAGATTAAAAATAAAGAATGAAGATATACTATGCTAACACTAATCAAAAGCAAACTGAAGTAACTATATTAATTTCAGACTTTAGAGCAAGAAAAGTAATGGATAAAGAGGGGCATTACATAATGATAAAAGGGATCTATTCCCTAAGAAGACATAACCTTTTTAAATGTGTATGTGTCTAAAAACAGAACATCATTATACATTAAGTAAAAATGAAAGAATTGCAAGGAGAACCAGATGAGTCCAGTATTATAGTTGGAGATTTCAACACCCTTCTGTCAGTAATTGACAGATCCAGCACGCGGAAAATCAGTAAGGACACAGTTAAACTGAATACCACCATCAGTCAAATTAATCTAATAGACATTTTATAAAATAATTCAACAACAGCATAATACACATGCTTCTGATGCATACAGGGAACATTCACAAGGTAGACCATATTTCAGATCATAAAAAAAACCTTAACAAATTTGACATAATAGACATAATACAAAGTATGCTCTCAGGCCACAGTGACATTAAAGTAGGAATCTCTAACAGAAAGATAGCTAGAAAATCCCAAAATATTTGTATATAAAAAAGTTCTAAGTCATTCATGGTAAAAGAAGAAGTGTAAAGAGAAATTAAACAATATATTGAACTAAATGAAAACATTTTTATTTACAACCCATCAAAATTTGTGGACTGCAGGAAAAGCAGTTATCAGAGGCAAATATATAGCTCTGAGTGCATGTATTAGAAAAGAATCTCAATAAATTAAACCTCCACCTTGTAGACTAAAGAAAGGACAAATTAAATCTGAACTCACCAGAAGAAAAGAAACAACAAAAATCAGAGCAGAAATCGATGAAATTAAAAACCAGAAAACAATAGATGAAACCAACAAATCCACATGTTGGTTCTTAGGAAAGATCAGGGAAATTCATAACCACCTAGCCAGGCTAACCAAGAAAATAAGAAGATACAATTTATTAATCATAAATGAAAGAGGAGCCATCACTACTGATTCCATGGACATTAGAAGGAATAATAAAAGAAAATTTTGCAAAACTATATGTCCACAAATTTGATGTTACATAAAATGGGTCAATTCCTTAAAAGACAATCTACCAAAACTCACTGAAGAGAAATAGATAATCTGAATAGGTATATATAATATATATAAAATTTCATATATATGTATTTATATATATGAAATATATATATGTATTCTGTTTTATATATATATATGAAATGGAATTAATAATCTTTTAAAGAAATGCAATGCTCAGATTGTTTCACTTGTAAATTCTTAAATGTATGATTTCTTAAATCATACATTTAAGAAATAATATGTATACTCTATTTGAGAAAAAGAAGCAGAGGGAACACATCCTAGTTTATTCTATGTGGCCAGCATTACCTTTATGCCAAAACCAGACAAAGACATTTCAAGAAAGTCTACAGACCAGTATTCATCATGAATACAGATGCAAAAAACCTCAACAAAATATGGGGGAACTTAAGAAGTTCATGGAAAAATGAAACTAAAAGATAAAAACAAGAAATATAAACCTTACTAACATAAACTCCATCAAATTCAAGATACCTTTGTAAGCAGTGGTACTAGCCATTTAGTCTATCTGTAAAGAACTGAGGATCCCAGAAATTTAACCATGTCAATGCAGTATTTTTTACATTATTCAAAGAAGAAAAATGTGTGCCCTTTAAAGATATTTTTAAAATTAGAAAACAAAAAAGGAGTCAAAACAAGACTGTAAAGTGGATGTCTAGTGGTTTCCTGTAGAAATTCTTGCAAAATTGCCTTTGTTTGATTAGAGGAATGAGTAGGAGCATTCTTGTGGTAAAGAAGGACTCTCTGGTGAAGATTCCCTGGGCATTTTTCTGCTAAAGCTTTGGTTAACGTTCACAAACTACTGTCAAATAAACATATGCTATTGTTCTTTTGGCCTCAAGAAAGTTAAACATAGTGCCTTTAAGCATCCCAAAAAACTTTTGCCATGACCTTTGCTCTGGATTGATCTGCTTTTGCTTTGACTGGATCAGTTCCATCTTTTGGTAGCCATTGCTTTGATTGTGCTTTGTCTTCAGGATTGTACTGGTAAAGCCGTATTTCATTTCCTGTTACAATTTTTCAAAGAAATGCTTCAGGATATTCATCCCACCTGTTTAGAATTTTCATCAAAAGATCTAATTTTGTTTGCTGCTGATACGGGTACAATAGTTTTGGCTCTCATTAAGTGAAAAGTTTGTTCAACTTTAATTTTTTAGTCAGAATAAGGTGAATCAGTTGAGATGTCTATGGTGTTGGCAATTGTTTCTGCTGTTAATTTTTGGTCGTCTTCAATTAGGATGGGAATAAGGTTAATTTTTTCCTCACAGATTGATGTGGGTGGTCTGTCACTGTGGGCTTCATCTTTAACATGGTCTTACTCTTTTAAAACCATCAGATCTGGTAAAAATAAAAAATAAAAAAACATGCTCTTATCCTTTCTTAAAATGAGTTACTCATTTGTAAACTGTTGATTTCTTTCGGATACTGCCCTCATAAACTTTTCATAAAGCCTCAGTGGTTTCACTGTTCTTATACCCAAGCTTCACCATAGATTTGGTGTTTGTTCTGGTTTCAATTTTAGTGAAATTCATGTTACTCTGATAGGGGCTCTTTTCAAACGATGTCTTATCCTTTTCTGTTAATGGTTTCTCAAACTAGATCCTGTTTAGATATGTTATAAGAAGTTAGCATGAGTTGATTTCAATGCAAAAGTTTTTGAAATGCCTGCTTAGTTTTTTTCATAATAAACATTTTTTTATGAAAATTTAAAGAATCCCTCTTGGGAAATTAAATCTAGCAGTGTATATGAAGAATTATACACAATGCCAAGTAGAGCTTATTCTAGGTATGCCAGTATGATTTAACATTGGAAAAATCAGTTAATGTAATCCATCACATTAACATACTAAAGAAGAAAATTTATATAATCATATCGAGTCAGAAAAAATATTTGACAAAATTTAACACGTTATTTATAATTAAAAACTTTCAAAGTAGGAATAGAAGGTGCTATGGTTTGGATATGGTTTCCTTGTCCTCACCAAAACTCGTGTTAAATTTTATCCCCAGTGAGGTAGTATTGGGAGTTGGGACCTAGTGGGAAGTGTTTGGGTCATGGGAATGGATCCCTCATGAATGGCTTGGTGTCATTCTCACAGTAGCAAGTGAGTGCTCACTTTGGTGAGACTGGATCAATTCTCACATAGATTAGTTCCTAAGAAAGCAAGTTGTTAAACTTTTTGACTTCCTTAATTTTGCTATCTTGCTTCCTCTCTTAGCATGCGATCTCTTTGCACATGCTGGCTCCTCTTCCACTTTCTGCCATGAGTTGATGCATCCCGCAGTCCTCACCAGGTGCAGATGCCCAATCTTGAGCTTTTCCTGCTACTAGAATCATGAGCTAAATGAGCTATTTTCTTTAATAAATTTTCCAGTCTCAAATATTCTGTTATAGCAACACAAAACAGACCAAGGCAGAGAGAAGAACTTCCTCAATTTGATAAAGAGCATGTGTAACAAATATACAGCTGACATCATAATTAATGGTGAGAAACTGGGTACTTCTAAGATCAGAAAAAAGGTCAGGATGTCCCTTCTTACCATCCCTATTCATCATTGTATTAGAAGTCCTAGCTAATGAAATAAGATCAGGAAATAAAAGGTATTCATCTTGGGAAGAAAGAAAAGTTTGTTTGAAGATGATATAATTGTCTATTCAGAAAATACAAAAAAATCAACAAAAATCCCTCCTGGAACTAGTAAGTGATTATAGCAAGGCTACTGGTATAAAGTTAATATATAAAAAGTAATTGTCCCAAATAAATCAAAGTTTACATATAGCAGCAGCTGAAATTTGAAATAAAAAACACAAATTCATTTATATTAGAACCAAAATATTCTTTGGTATAGATATAACAAAGTATGTATAAGATCCGTATGAGGACAACTACAACAGTCTGATAGAAGAAATAAAAAAATTAAGTAAATGGAAAGATATTTCATGTTCATGGACAGAAAGGCTCAATATTGTTGAGATGTCAGTTCTTCCTCAATTGATCGATAGCTGCAACACAATCCCAATCAAAGTCCTTGCAAATTACTTTGTAGATGTCAATAAACTGATTCTAAAGTTTTCTATGGAAGGCTGAAAGAACCCAGAATAGTCAATAAAATATTGAAGAGGAAGAGCAAAGTCAAAGAACTGATACTACGTGGCTTCAAGTCTTATTTTAAAACGTCAGTAATCTAGACAGTATGGTACAGGTTGAATATGCCTTATACAAAATGCTTGTAACCAGAAGTGTTTTAAGTTTTGGATATTTTGTTTTTGGAGTTTGGAACACTTGTGTATAGATACATTGAGACCTAATCAGAAAATCTGAAATTTGAAGTGCTCCAGTGAACATTTTCTTTGAGCATGAAGTTTCAGCATTTCGTTGGCCTTAAAAAGTTTTAGATTTTGAGACATCTCAAATTTTGAATTTTTGAATTAGGCATGCTTCTTTTTTGTTGGTGCAAGAGTAGACAAATAGATTGATTGGACAAAATAGCCTAGAAAGAGATCCGCAAAATATAGTCACTGGTCTTTGACAAGCAAAGGCAACACAAGGAGAAAGAAGAGTCTTTTCAGCAAATGGCGTTGAAACAGCTGGATATCTAAAAGCAAAAGAAAAACCCCAAAAAAACAAAAAACTGGATACAGACATTATAGCTTTCATAAAAATTAACTTAAGATGGATCACAGGCCTAACCTAAAGTGCAAAATTATAAAACTTCTGGAAAGTAACAGAGAAGTTGACCTTGAGTTTGGCGGTGAGTTTTTAGATAAAACACCAAAAGCACAATTAATCGATGAAAGAAAACATTTAGTTAATTCTCCCTCCCCTCTCCTCCCCTCTCCTTCCCTCTTCTTTCCTTTTTTCCCTTTTCTTTTTTTTTTTCCTTTTTTTCTTTTCTTTTCTCTCTGAGACAGGGTCTTTTTCTGTCACCGAGGCTGGGGTGCAATGGTGTGATCTTGGCTCATTGAAAACTCTGCCTTTTGGGCTCAAGTGATTCTTGTGCCTCAGCCTCCTGAGTAGCTGGGATCCACTACCATGCCCAGCTAAATTTTTTGTGTTTTACTAGAGAGGGGGCTTCATCATGTTGCCCAGGGTGGTGGTGAACTCCTGAGCTCAGGCAATCTGCCCACCTCGGCCTCCCAAAGTGCTAGAATTACAGGTGTGAGCCACTGCACCTGGCCAGTTAATTTTCATTAAAAGGAAAAATTTTGGCTCTGCAAAAATTAATTTCATGCACTGTTAAGAAATTGAAAAGCCATGTCACAGACTGGGAGGAGATATTTGCAAAACACATGTCTGATAATGGCTTGCATCCAGAATATGAAAATAATTCTTAAAATTCAACAAGAAAACAACCCAATAGATGCTTCACTAAAGAAAATATACAAATGGCAAATAAGCATATGAAAAGATGCTTAGTATTATAGTCATCAGGAAACCGCAAATTAAAACAAAAATGAGATACTACCATATTCCTGTTAGAGTGGCTGCAATCTAAAAGACTAATGATGCCAAATGCTGGTGAAGATGTAGAGCAACAGGAACTCTCATTACTTGCTGATGGAATGCAAAATAATAAAGCCATTTTGAAAGACATCTTGGCAGTTTCTTACCAAACTAAACATAGTCTTACCATATGAGTCAGGAGTTGTGCTTCTAGGTAGTTGCTCAAGTGACTTGAACATTTGTGTTCACAAAACAACTGCATACAAATGTTTATAGTAGCTTTATTCATAATTGTGACATTTTGGAAGCAAACAAGGTATTCTTCAGTAGTTGAATGGAGAAATAATATCTATACAGTGGATACATTTTAAAATCACTGAATAATAATTCATTGTATTATTCCATTGTATAAATCTATACAATGGAATATTATCCATTGATTAAAAAAGAACTGTGAAGCCACAAAAAGACATGGAAGAAACTTAAATACATGTTAAGTAAAAGAATCCAGCCTGAAAAGACAACATATAGTATAATTTCAACTATATGACATTTAAGAAAATGCAGAACTAACCATGAGCATGGAATGTTTTCCACCTGTTTGTGTCCTCTCTTATTTCCTTGATCAGTGGTTTGTAGTT
>CAUYQU010059428.1:0-10628 GCA_963574635.1 Cheracebus regulus
GCTAATTTTTGTATTTTTAGTACAGACAGGGTTTCACCATGTTGGCCAGGATGGTCTTGATCTTTTTATCTCGTGATCCACCTGCCTCAGCCTCCCAAAGTCCTGAGATTACAGGTGTGAGCCACTGCGCCTGGCCCAGTACAGTTTCTCAATAAAATTATAAATATAATATTTGTTTGTTTGTTTGTTTGTTTTTAACCAAATGGTTTTTTGTTTTTTTAAGACAGAGTCTTTCTCTGTTGCCCAGGCTAGAGTGTAGTGGTGCAATCCCAGCTCACTGCAACCTCCACCTCCCAGGTTCAAGTGATTCTCCTGCCACTGCCTCCTGAGTAAATGGGATTATAGGCACCTGCCACCACACCCAGCTAATTTTTGTATTTTAGTAGAGATGGGTTTTAACCATGTTGGCCAAGACTTATTATTATTTTTTTTTAGTTCTTGCTCTGTTGCCCATGCAGGATTGCTGTGGTGCAATCTTGGCTCACTGCAACTTCTGCCTCCTGGGTTCAAGCTATTCTTCTGCCTCAGCCTCCTGGGTAGCTGGGATTACAGGCGCATGCCATGATACCTGGCTAGTTTTTGTATTTTTAGTAGATACGGGGTTTTGCCATGTTGGCCAGGGTGGTCTTGAACTCCTGACCTCAGGTGATCCACCCTCCCCGGCCTCCCAAAGTGCTGGGATTACAGGCCATCACGCCTGGTCTATACTTACAATATAATAAAATCATATTACCACCTCCAGCAGCCACCTTTCCCCTTTGCCCTGCTTTGTACTCCCGCACCAAGACAGAGGTCCCATTGGGCACTTATGGTCTGGGAAATAAGCATCTGCCCGTACATGCCCACAACTTAAAGACTGAAATGCTTTTTTACAGAGGGAATGATTTATTTCATATGTAAACAAAAGAGTTTATTCTTTGTACAGTGAAAGTAGTGAATGTGAATAAGAACCAGGCAGGGCAGTTTACACCTGTAATCCCACCACTTTGGGAGGCCAAGGTGGGAGGATTGCCTGAGCCCAGGAGTTCAAAAGCAGCCTGGGCAACATAATGAGACCACATCTCTACAAAACATTATTTTAGGCTGAGCGTGGTGGCTCACGCCTGTAATCCCAGCACTTTAGGAGGTTGAGGTGGGTGGAACACTTGAGGTCAGGAGTTTGAGACCAGTTTGGCCAACATGGCAAAAACCCTATCTCTACTAAAACTACAAAAAAATTAGCCAGGCTACTTGGAAGGCTGAGGCAGGAGAATCACTTGAGTCTGGGAGGCGGAGGTTGCAGTGAACCAAAATCGCACCTTTGCACTCCAGCCTGGGCAACAAGAGCGAAACTCTGTCTCAAAAAAAAAAAAAAAGACAAAAACAAAACATTTTTAAAAAAATTACCTGGGTGCCGGGCACAGTGGCTCATGCCTGTAATCCCAGCACTTTGGGAGGCTGAGGTGGGCAGATCATGAGGTCATGAGTTCGAGACCAGCCTGACCAACATGGTGAAACCCTATGTCAATAAAAAATATAAATAAATAAATAAATAAATAAATAAATAAATAAATAAATAAAATGGTGTAGTATTTTTTAAAAAAAGGTGGGGGGAATGGAGGGGAGGGAAAAAGAAATTAGCTGGGCATGGTGGTGCATGCCTATAGTTCCAGCTAATTGGAAGGCTGAGGTGGGAGGATCACTTGAACCCAAGAGGTTGAGTCTGCAGTGGGCAGCGATTGTAACACTGCACTCTAGCCTGGAGGACAAAGTGAGACCCTGTCTCAGAATAAAAGAAAAAAGAATGTGGTGATTAACAAATAGGAAAGGGCTGACCACAGTGGTTCATGTCTGTAATCCCAGCACTTTGGGAGGCCAAGGCAGGCGGATCACAAGGTCAGGAGTTCGAGCCCAGCCTGTCCAATATGGTGAAACCCTATCTCTACTAAAAAATATAAGAATTAGCTGGGTGTGGTGGCTCGCACCTGTAGTCCCAGCTCCTCTGGAGGCTGAGGCAGGAGAATTGCTTGAACCTGGGAGGCAGAGGTTGCAGTGAGCTGAGATCAAGCTACTGCCCTCCAGCCTGGGCGATAGAGACTCTGTCTCAAAAAAAAAAAAAAGAAAGAAAGATTATCATTCAAGTAAAAAGGTAACAGCTCTGGCCTCAAAAAGTTCAGTGGTCAAGTTGGAGAGACAGACCTTTAAATAGATAATAATGTGGTGGTAACAACGATGGTAAAAACATGCCCCATTACTTAGAGGAGGACCTGAATGAGAAGTCAAGAGAATTCCTCTGCAGTGTTGCTGCCTGAAATGAGTTCTTGTCACTCCCAAAGTTAAATGCTAGTGTCCCCTGGAGGAAACACTAGAAACACTGAATTCCATGTTTCCTATTAATGACCTTATTACTTTTGCCTTGTCTATAAAGGCCTAGTACAGGTTAGCTTTCCCACTGAGTGGTAAGCTCCCTGAGAGCAGGGTTAGTGACACATTCTCTGCTTTTCTTTTAATATGTGATGTGTAGTGATTTTTCAGACAGATGGAAGTTCTTTTTAGGAAATTTAGAATATAAAAAAATAAAAACAGGATAAAATTAATTTAGGCATAATCTAAAGCACAGTCTATACTTCTGTGCTTTACTGTTGAGATCAGACACCTCACCCAAAATTTGGTTGAGATATCAAGACTGATAACACTACATACACACTAAAAGGATATGAAAAGGTTTATTACTTACATGTTGAACCTTTTTAGAGAGAGCAGGGGAGGCTCCCAGACAGATCCAAAAATGACTTCAGATAGCAGGCAAGGTATGATTGGCTTGGGATTTTATGGTGGTTAGAAGGTAGGGTTAGGTGAGGGTACTCTTAGACATGGGCTGGCATTTGTGTTGGTTGAACTCCCCATCAGCACCACAGGAGGGAGCGCCCAGGCTTTCTTATCAGCTTGCCCAGAAGAGAAAGGGTTTGAAAGCTGTCAACAATCAAACGTCAAAAATGGAGTCAACTAATGGAGTTACCTTTACATACTTTTTTTTTTTACATTAAATCATACATTGTGTAATTTAATTTTTAAAGTCTATTTTAAGCATTTATGGAGTACAGTATTATTTTGTCCTTATTATCAATATTATTATTATTATTTTTTTGAGATAGAGTCTTGCTCTGCCACCCAGGCTAGAGTACAGTGGCTCGAGCTTGACTCACTGCAACCTCCACCTCCCAGGTTCAAGTGATTCTCCGGTCTCAGCCTCCCAAGTAGGTGGGATTACAGGCGGTTGCCACCACACCCAGCTAATTTTTGTATTTTTAGTAGAAACAGGGTTTCACCATGTTCACCAGGTTGGTCTTGAACTCCTGATCTCAGGTTATCTGCCTGCTTTAGCCTCCCAAAGTGCTGGGATTACAGCCATGAGCCACCGCACCCAGCCATATTCTGTCATTACTTTTAGTGACTCCATAATATGGATGGAAACATGTATTTGAACCTTCTCCTATTATTAGCAGATTAAATTACTTATAGTTTTTACTATTATAAATATTACCTGGTGAAATCCCTGCAATTAAATCTTTTGTAGTGTCTTTGATAATCTCTTTTGGAATGACTAGAAATGGAATTGCTGTATCAAAGGGTCTTTTTAAGGTATTTGCTATATGTTTAATTATCTTTCAGAAACTTTGAAAGTTTATGTTTCCTTCAGTGGTAGGTTGAGAGTCCCTATTTCTGCAAATGCTTGTCAGTTCTGAATTTTTTTTTTTTTAGCAATTATTTCCAATCAATAGATAAATAATTGTATCATTTGCTTTCTTTATTTTAATCAGTTGTATCCTAATTTTGTACAGACTATGAAAGAAAACCCATGCACTTGTTTCAATACCTACAGCAAAACATTTGACAAAACTCAACATCTTTTTGTGATGAAAATGCTCAGCAAATTAGCAACAAAAATAACTTTCCCCAACCAGACTAAAGGCATTTTTAAAAAACCTACAGCTAACATCATATTTAATGATGAAAGATTGTTTTTCCTTACAACTCAGAATAAGGCAAGGATGTTTGCTTTCACCACTTTCACTTAATATTGTACTGGAGGTTATAGTCAATTCAGTAGGGGAGAGAGGGAGGGAGGGAGTGAGGCAAGGAATAAAGGAAGGAAGAAAGAAAATGTGGCATAGATCCAAGATGAAGTACTGTTTGACCATAAAAAAGAAGGAAGTCATGTCATTTGTAGCAACATGAAGGTTTGTACATTAAGTTAAATAAGCTAGGCACAGGAAGACAAATACCACATGTTCTCACTCACGTGTAAGTGCTAAAAAACACTGACATGATAGACATAGAGAATAGAGTGATTTATACCAGAAATTGAGAAGGGTGGTGGATGGATGAAGAGAAGTTGGCTAATGGCTACAAACACACAGTTAGAAGAAATAAGTTTTAATGTATCTTTTTTATCTTTAATTTTCCTTTTTATGGAGACAAGTCTCCATATATTGGCCAGGTGTATCTCAAACTCCTGGGCTCAAGCAATTCTCTCAGTTCAGCTTCCTAAAGTGCTGAGATTACAGGTGTGAGCCACTTCACCTGGCAAGTTCTAATGTTTTATAACATGATAAGGTGACTATACTTGGTGGCAATATTTTGCATATTTCAAAGTGACTGTTAATAGAAGAGAGGACATGAAATGATAGCGACACATAGAAATGACATATATCCAAGGTGATAGATACCCCAAGTACCCTGACTTAATCATTACCCATTCTGTGCATGGAACAAGCACTCACATGTGCCCATAAATATGTAAAATATATGTATTAATTAAAAAAAATTTAGGCTGGGCATGGTGGCTTATGCCTTTAATCCCAGTACTTTGAGAGGCTGAGACAGGAGGATTGCTTGAGCCCAGGAGTTCCAGACCAGTTTGGGCAACATAGTGAGACCATCCCCATCTCTACAAAAATAAAAATAAAGTTAGATGTGGTGGCACACCTCTGTGGTATCATAACTACTCAAGATGCTCAGGTGAGAGGATTGCTTGGGGCTAGGAGGTGGAGGCTGCAGTGAGCGATGATTGTGCCACTGCACTCCAGCCTAGCTGTCAGAGCAAGACCCTGTCTCAAAAAAAAAATTTTTTTTTTAAGTTAAAGATGGGGGAAAAAAGAAAGAAAGGGTCATATAGATTGGAAAGGAAGTATTAAAGCTGTCTTTGTTTCAGGTGACATGATCTCTATGTAGAATAGTCCAAGAATGCCACAAAAAAGACTACTAGAATTAATAAGTGAGTTTAGCAAGGTTATAGGACACAAAGTCAAAATACAAAAATATGTTGTATTTTTATATACTAGCAAAGTTCCATTGGAAATCTCTTAAAACAACATTTTCTATCATATGTACCTGCCAGTTTTTACATTTATTATCAGAAGTAACTAATGAGATAATTTTTTGTCATTCTTCTAGGGGAACTTATGACATTTTAGTAACAAAAGATAATCAAACCCGCTCTGTTGGTCAGTATGACAACCATGGCAGTTTTGGAGAACTAGCTCTGATGTACAACACCCCGAGAGCTGCTACCATTGTTGCTACCTCAGAAGGCTTCCTTTGGGGACTGGTAAGTGAGAGACATTTTTCCCCTTGTCAGGCACAGTATTAATTGCCCTTCTAGGTCTCTGTCCTTGGGCTCTTGATTTACACTATATCTTATATCCAGTTATCTGAAAGATATTGTGGAAGATCTTGTACAAATGCGTTTTTCCATTTCTCTAAAATGATTTGTCAACAAATCATTACTCCAAGTTATGGGGACAAGACTGGGTCTTATGACCTTATAGTAGTATACAGCTCATATTTTTTGTGTGTTTTTGATTTTATCAAACAAGTGGAGAGAAGGAATAACTCTTTATATAAAACACAGCCTAGAAAAAGCAAGTGTCACTGAAAGCTCTGCCAAAAGTGTTTTCCATTTCTAGGTATCCCAGGACCATCTGTGCTGTGTGTTCAGCCATCCACTTGCTCATTGGTCCAAGCCAATATCCAATAGACTTAGATCACTACAAAGGCTGATGGCCATATTCTGGAAAGAGAACTTTCCCAGAATGTCTTAGGCATACTACTGTGATCCCTATCTTCTATTATACATGATCCACCTTGTTTCCTTCAGCACCAAGTTACATATTTAAAATATAGAACTCTTTTCCTTCTTAAACAATATAATCATCCTCTTATACAAATTCCAAATTTCACTTTTTAAATGTTGACATCTATGGCTGGGTGTGGTGGCTCATGCCTGTATTCCTAGCACTATGGAGGCCAAGGCAAGTGGATCACTTCATGCCAGGAGTTCAGGCAAGCTTGGTCAACATAGCGAAACCCCATCTCTACTAAAAATATAAAAAATTTGCTGGACATGGTGGCGTAGACCTTTAATCCCAGCTACTCGGGAGGCTGAGGCACTAGAATCACTTAAACCTAGGAGGTGGAGGTTGCAGTGGTCGTGCCACTGCAGTCCAGTCGGCTACAGAGCAAGACTCTGTCTCAAAAAACAACAAAATAGGTTGGGTGCAGTGGCTCACACCTGTAATCCCAGCACTTTGGGAGGCTGAGGTGAGTGGATCACTCGAGGTCAGCAGTTCGAAACCAGCCTGACCAACATAGTGAAAACCCATCTCTACTAAAATACAAAAATTAGCCAGGTGTGATGGTGGGTGCCTGTAAGCTACTCAAGAGGCTGAGACAGCAGAATCACTTGAACCTGGGAGGAAGAAATTGCAGTGAGCAGAGATTGCACCACTGCACTCCAGCCTGTGTGACAGAGCGAGACTCCATCTCAAAAATATATAAAATAAAATAATAAGCCTTGGTGCCAACTACTGGTTCAGACCAAGATGGAGTAGCCCTATTCCATGCTCTTCTCACTTCTAACTTAAAAAAAGCCGCACGCACATGGCCAGGCACAGTGGCTCACGCATGTGATCCCAGCATTTTAGGAGGCTGAGGCATGTGGATCACCTGAAGTCAGGAGTCGGAGACCAGCCTGACCAACATGGTGAAACCCCATCTCTACTAAAAATACAAAAATTAACCAGGCATGGTGGCAGGCATCTGTAATCCCAGCTACTCGGGTGGCTGAGGCAGGATAATCACTTGCACCCAAGAGGCAGAGGTTGTAATGAGCCAAGATCGCACCACTGCACTCCAGTCTGGGCAATATTGAGACTCGGTCTAAAAAAAAAAAAAAAAAAAAGATGGAAAGAAGAAGGCAGACTATCTAGGGATATTGGCGCTTGAGGGAAGACGTGACAGTGAGTTTCCAGGTTCCCACATATCCCAGATGTGGTGCTAGAAAAGCCTGAAATCCAGATCTGCCAATAGGTACATTCAACAAGAGTGAAACTCTGTCTCAAACAAAAGAATAAATGACTAGACAGAAAATCAGCTAGTGTCAGCTAGGATGTAGAAGAACTTAACACCATTAATAAACAAAAACTATCTGGAATTTATAGAATACTGCACACAACAACAACAGAATGAACATTTTTTTCAAGCCTATAGAACATTCACCCAAATAAGCCATATCCTAGAATATGAAATAAAACTTTAAAAAATGTAAAAGAATTGAAATCAGGCCAACCACAGTGACTCAAGCCTGTTATCCAAGCACTTTGGGAGGTTGAGTTGAGAGGATTGAGTCCAGGAATTTGAGACTATCCTGGGCAGCATAGTGAGACCACATCTCTATTTGAAATTTTAAGAAATAATGAAAATTTTTTTTTTTGAGACGGAGTCTTGCTCTGTCGCCAGGCTGGAGTACAGTGGCGCAGTCTCGGCTCACTTTATCCTCTGCCTCCTGGGTTCAAGTGATTCTTCTTCCTCAGCCTCCCGAGTAGCTGGGACCCCAGTTGCGTGCCACCACGCCTGGCTAATTTTTGTATTTTTAGTAGAAACGGGGTTTCACCATGTTGGCCAGGATGGTCTTGATCTCTTGACCTCGTGATCCACCCACCTCGGCCTCCCAAACTGCTGGGATTACAGGCATGAGCCACCGTGCCTGGCCAAAATAATGAAAATTTTAAAAAAAGAATTGAAATCAGATATGTTCTCTAACTACAATTGAAAGAAAGAAACTAAAAATGAATAACAAAGATCTCCAGACACCTAAAAATTAAGTAATATTCTTTTTGACATTGAGCACGGCTAACTGCAGCCTTGACCTCCTAAGCTCAAGCAGTCCTCCCACCTGAGCCTCCCAAATAGCTGGGACTACAGGTGTACACAACCACACCTGACTTTTTTTTTTTTTTTGTAGAGAGACAGAGTTACCATGTTGCCCAGGCTGGTCTTGAACTTCTGAGCTCGAGCAATGCTCCTGCCTTGGCCTCCCAAAGTGCTGGGATTATGCCATAGTGGCATATGAGCCACTATGCCCAGCCAAATAACACATTCTTTTTTTTTTTTTTTTTTTGGAGATGATCTCGGCTCACTGCAACCTCTGCCTCCTGAGTTCAAGTGATTCTCCTGCCTCAGACTCCTGAATAGCTGGGATTACAAACCTGTGCCACCACGCCCAGCCAATTTTTGTATTTTTAGTAGAGACAGAGTTTCACCATGTTGTCCAGGCTGGTCTTGAACTTCTGACCTCAGGTGATCTGCCTGCCTCTGCCTCCCAAAGTGCTGGGATTATAGGCAAGAGCCACTGCACCTGGCCCAAATAACACATTCTTGGATAATTTCAAAGATAAAGTCTCAATGGAAATTGAAAAATATATATTGAGGTATAAAACCACCTGCTTTTGTGGCTGGGGTATGAGGATTAAATAGATGGGTATAAGAGAAGGGACTTCCTTAGTGCCTGGTACAAGGTGGGTGTTCACAGAATGGTGGCACAAGCTCCCCAGGGCCATGGTGCTACTCACCACCCCTCTTTTCCTGAGACTTCTTTTCCTAAGACCCCTGTTCTTTCTACTTCCTTGCCTTTGGCAGTCATTTCCTCTTTTCCTTACTTTCTTAAGTGAGGTCAGTGACCTATCAAGATGTCCTTTTGGCCTCTACTTTTCTCCTGTTCATTCACTTGCTTTGCAAGCCCAGGCTTTTCCAAAGCTTCATTACCACCTCTAGGAAAGTAACTCCCAGAAGCTCCTCTCCAGCCTGACTTTTTACTTGGGCCTCCAAAGGCCTTGGAAATGCCTTCTGAGGCCAAAGTAGGGAGGACTTGGTGTTGTCACTGAGTTTCTCAAGTTGGATCCTACATTCCTGCTTTTATAGTGGGCAGCTGCCATAATGGTCCCTATACTTAGTCTCTGCTTCTGCTCTCTCTTGCTTTATTGAAAGTCAATAGAAGCTTTCCTGGGAACTCCTTGCAGTCACAGGAGAGAGTAGCACTCTTTCTCTTTTGAACTTCAGGGCTAAGTTCTTGCCTCTGAGTGCTTGCCTTTGAGCACTTGCTGCCTATGGGAATTTCTTCACTACTTGATTGGATGCTCCTCAAAGGCTGTGTGGATGTCTGGTGCTTTTCTTTAATATTCTCCACAGCCATAGGAACTGGCCTTGTACCACATGAAAAGAGAGTTCTGGGAAGTGTTAAAGCATTCATAGAAAGGGTTAGAACCAGCTGGGTGTGGTGATTCATGCCTGTAATTGCAGGACTTTTGGAGGCCAAAGTGGGTGAATCACATGAGCCTAGGAATTCATGACCAGCCTGGGCAACATGGTTGAAACCCTGTCTCTACAAAAAAATAAAAAATTAAAATTAGCTGATGTGACACATGCCTGTAGTCCGAGCTACTTGGAACGCCAAGGTAAGAGGATCACCAGAGCCCAAGAGGTCAAGGTTGCAGTGAGCTGTGATCATGCTACTACACTCCAGCCTGCTGAATAATAGAGTGAGAATCTATCTTAAAAAAGTCATTTTAAGAGATACTTGTTATTTTCTCTTTAGTTAGAAATTTTTTGTCTTGTTTTTTTGAGATGGAGTCTTGCTCTGTTGCCCAGGCTGGAATGCAGTGACACGATCTCGGCTCACTGCAATCTCTGCCTCCTGGGTTCAAGTGATTCTCCTGCCTTAGCCTCTCAAGTAGCTGGGATTATAGGTGTGTGCCAACAATACTGGCTAATTTTTTATATTTTGGTAGAGATGAGAATTCACCATGTTGGCCAGGCTGGTCTTGAACTCCTAACCTCAAGTGATTCACCCACCTCGGCCTCCCAAAGTGTTGGGATGATAGGTGTGAGCCACCATGCCCAGCCGAAATACTGTTTGCTATTGCAATTGTACTAATCTTTGTAACACTATAGGTGCATTTATAAAATACTGGGAGTTAACTTTGCTGCCTTCTGTGTGTTTCTTTATTTTTTCCTTTTTATTTATTTATTTATTTATTTGAGAAGGCGTTTCGCTCTTGTTGCCCCGGTTGGAGTGCAATGGTGCAATCTTGGCTCACTGCAATCTCCACCTCCCAGGTTCAAGCGATTCTCCTGCCTCAGCCTCCCAAGTAGCTGAGATTACAGGCATGCATCACCACGCCTAGCTAACTTTTGTATTTTTAGAAGAGGTGGGGTTTCTCCATGTTGGTCAGGCTGATCACCAACCTCAGGTGATCTGCCTGCCTTGGCCTCCCCAAGTGCTGGGATTACAGGCGTGAGCCACTGCGCCT
>CAUYQU010059429.1:0-94728 GCA_963574635.1 Cheracebus regulus
ACCTGCAGGACAAGGCCACCTGTTCCGAGGGCTGCGACCTGCGAGGTCACCTGCAGGACAAGGCCACCTGTTCCGAGGGCTGCGACCTGTGAGGTCACCTGCAGGACAAGGCCACCTGTTCCGAGGGCTGCGACCTGTGAAGCCACCTGCAGGACAAGGCCACCTGTTCCGAGGGCTGCGACCTGTGGGGTCACCTGCAGGACAAGGCCACCTGTTCCGAGGGCTGCGACCTGTGGGGTCACCTGCAGGACAAGGCTACCTGTTCCGAGGGCTGCGACCTGTGGGGTCACCTGCAGGACAAGGCCACCTGCAGCACGCCCGGCTCCTCCCCCCGTCACCGCTGCTCCCACCCGCCCGTCCTGACAAGCTGTGAGCCCCTGTTCTCCCTGTGACCTCGGGATGGTATTAAAGAGCTGTGAGTGGAAAACAGTCTGGGGACCCCATGTTCACCCCACCTGCAGGGAAAGTCAAGCTTGAGAACTGAGTCACGAAAAACGCCTCCCGTGTTGCTCCTGAACAGCGACGAAGATGAAGGACTACGTACTTACCTCCCTCCCGATTGTCTCACGAGGAAATTCTGGGGGGGCCCCAGGAGCCTCACCCTAAAACGGTTCTGTTGAATTTCACCCTGACCATGTCAACTCACAACGTGCGTTCAGAGGAACGAGAAAAGGATGGAACCAGCCGTCACCCCCGGCTCCCCAGAGACAAGCGCGCATCTGACGGCCGCGCTGTTTACTCCCGCGGGAGACGCAGGTTCAAGCCTCCGCCCTCCCCTTTCTCCAGCAAAACGTGGATCCGCTGAACGCTGATGAGACCTTCCGGAGAATGCAGCTGTGCTCCAGGCTTACCTTCCCAGCAGAAAGAAAAGAATGCGGCCCCTCCCGCCCGCCGTCCTGCCGTCTAAGGACGGAGCGCTCAGAACCCTCTCGGGAAAAGCTGTGGCCACACATTCCGCTGCGTCTCCTCTTCCCGGCGTATCACCGACCTGGGCCAAAGAACTCCGTATTCACTGAGACCGGTCAGCCGTCTGGACGTTTGAGGTTTTCACGTTTCGTATGACTCCCATGCCCAACTGCACAAAAATAAATCTGTATGCCTTTTTTTTCCTTTTACTCTATCACCAGTTTGTTTTACAGATTCAAATTATCCAAGCTTCAGTGAAAAAATTAAACTTTTATATACTTTGCATATATACAATAATTTATAACTTTCCAAGTATACCTGTGGTCACAGCAGCTAAAAGGTGGATGCGACCTAAGTGTCCATCCGTGGATGAATGAACGAAGCGTCATCTGTCCTCGCAACAGGACAGTATTCAGCTGATAAAAGCTTGAGGAGATAAGACACCACGATTACCCTGATTTGATCATTACGCATTGTAGGCTTGTGTCTAAATATCACATGTACCCCATAAATAGGTACAATCTTATGTATCCGTAATTAAAAACAATTTTAAAATGAAGGAAATTCTGATACATACAACACGGATGAACCTTGACGACATTATGCTAAGTGAAATAAGCCAGACACAAAAGGACAATTGTCGTATTATTCCACGTATATGCAGTACCTCAAACAGTCGAAATCACAGAGACAGGTTGCTGGGGCCTGGGGAGGAGAGAACGTGCCGTTATTGTTTAATGCGCAAAAATTCAGTTGGGGAGGATGAGAAATTTCTGGAGATGGATAATGATTACGATTGTACGACAAAGCGATGTCACTGAACTGCACCCTAAAAAGTGGTTTAAATGGGAATTTGTATATATTTTACAATTTTTAAGGGTTTTTAAAATTATTATATAAATGCCCATCAGTAGCGGTTCAACAAAAGAAATTTTAGAAGTCACACAAGGAAACACCACAGAATGGAAAACAATGAACTAAACCCACATGTGCTGGTACGGAATGCTTGCCAAGGTCACACGCACACTGCAGGCTGGTGAGCAGCAGGATGGAGTCTCCATTCACACTACAGAGACTATCTGGAAAAGACTCAAGAAACTGGTCGCTGCGATTGATGGCGGCTGTGCAGGGGGCCATGGCAGCACGAGTTCAGGGGCGAGTTCAGGACTTACCTACTCCAAAAGAAAAAAAATCAATTCGGTTTGAAAACATCGGTCTTCTGAATTATCCATAGCACCAAGAGAGAGGAATAAAAAATAACTAGATCCACCCCTAAGACCCCAATTCTGGGGAACTGAATTTCAAGAGGTCAAGTGACATTCCAATGAACACACTGGTGACAGAACTGAGACCAGTTACCCAGTATGTACTTTTTCTGAATGTTAGAAATATTTGATAAAAATATCTATTTTTAAAAGTCTCGTTCTTCATTGCCAGCTTATTAAAGCAGAAAATATTGTTTGGGGAAACTAATATTTTATAGTTTCATTTTTGCATCAGCAAGATTGCCATGTTTGGTAACATTTGTCTCTGTACATAAGTGTTTTTAAATTTTCAAGTCTTCTTTTTCTAGTCCTTTACTTCCTGGTTGGGGCTTTCGTTGACCATGATTTTAATTTCCACTTTTGTTGTTGTTCACATAACCAAATACGCAGAGAACAGATTTTTTTTAAAATAGACGTTGTTAAATAATCACAAAAAATGACACCTTCATACATGCATATGCATATATATCTGTACATACATATACGTGTCCTGATTCCCAATTCAACACTTTTCCCACTCTGTCATACTTTAGCAGCTGAAGCTGTAAAACCATAGTACTCGGAAGTTCTTAAAGACATGACTTCCTCATTTTACTTGCAGATCAAAACTCATATCCTCCACAAGGTGGTTTTCAGCCAAGCATCCCGCTTTATAGTCCAACCACAAACTGCTAACTGTAAGATCTAGAGAGCCCACAAGGTGGCACTAGATACCTCTGGTCAAAATCCATAACCTAGTAAGGTTAGAGAGGTGCCTCTGGCATCGGCAAAGATGAAACATTGAAGCTAATATGAAAGACATCTTGTTTCTATCTAAAAGGACAACTGCCAGCCAACACATTTGAAGCTCTAATTACATACTTAAAGATTCATCTGAAATGCCTAAGTTATAAATGGCCTATGGTGGAGTATATTTCTTCCGGTGGCAAATTTACATCTGTTCCTTTGGACACACTTCATTACTAGTATTTGATCATCTTAAACATATTTCCATAAACTCCTTCCCAGTATACATTTCCCCCAAATATATGTACACATATATACCCACAGACTTGAACATACAAACCATGAAATCTATTTTTAGGGGATTTTTTTTGGCAAGAACTCATAATCACATCCCTTTAAAATAATATTCACATCACACAAGTTAACTGTGTTCTTTCTATAATTTTTTTTCTCGTCCCCCCCTTTGTGTAATTCTTAATTTTCAAGTTATGAAGATCCCACAACTAAGAATAAAACTTGGTTTAAGCCTCAACTCAGATAATAAAAATCTTTAAACTCATCAGAAAAAGATCTACTTCTGATCTTTATAATCATATATCAATTTGTCAGACTGGGAAAGTTCATCACTAGAGCCTTTTAAATACAAGAAATTATAAAGAATAACACCCAGCATTTGATCTTTTATAGATTTTCAGCCAATGACTAAGCCTCAGAAATGCCTTTTAAAAAAGGCTGAAAATCTGAAGTCACTTAAGACTTTTTTGGTGCCTATTATTATGGCTTTTTTAAAGCTAGAAATCAGCTGGTCGTTGAGTCACACCTGTAATCCAAGCACTTTGGAGGCCAAGGCGGGCGGATCACCTGAGGTCGGGAGTTCAAGACCAGCCTGACCAACATCGTGAAACCCTGTCTTAAAAAAATAAAATAAAGCTACAAATCTCCTGGAGATGATTTAATAAAATGTGCAGATGCCTTGAGTACAACAAAGAAATTTGATGTGACCTATTCATTTCATTCAGAAACTTCTGTGTGTGCAGACCCAGGAATTTTTCCCCCAACAGTAAGGTTATATGTCTTGCATCCCGATTAATTCAAGCATAACAGCGTCTTACAGCCTATAATCTACTTTTTAAAATGAGCACTGAAATTCAAAAATACACTGTATATAGAAAACCAGGCTGTTTAAAGGATCACATCTCAATTATATTGCATGTATAAATTGATTATATTTGTAAGAGTATTTTATATGTGAAACACCCAAAAGATTAATGGGTAGATGGTTTTTAATAATGTCTTTATTTCTAGCAGTGTTTATGGTCCTAAAGCCAATTTCTTAAAATTCGAAGGGATAATAAATATTAATATCTATCAATAAAACTGAGAACTCACTCCAGTCCCAGGCTAACTCCAGTGATGGAAAATGGGTACTGTGGGCAGCTAGGTTGGTTCTACAGCCCACCTAAAAGCTTCTGCGTGGCTTCCAGAAGACCAGGGCAGACCGTGCAGACTGATGAACGGGGAACCAGTCATTGAGAATCAGCATGAAAATATCCTCTCAGTGTTGACAATTTACCATCTTCCCTTGATCTTCAACTCATAACCAAGCAATTTTCAGACAAGACTCAGAAACCGTTTTATTAAATTGGAACACAAAATGCCAGTTATAATGTCAAGCCTTTATCAGAAATCAGTACATAAGTGAGGATACACAGCCAAAAAGAGCCATCAACAAGAGCAGTATAAATTTTAAACAAGTTTCAGATTTCTATACTCAATATGCTAAAGAAAATAAACTCAAAAGAGCAATTTCAATTTCACAATTCACAGTTGATTGGTTTTAATCCCATGACACATGTGCCATTCTGTAGCCCCAGAACACAGATTTCCAAAGCAGTGACTGGCACTCTGACCCAACAGCATACACAGATCTTAAGCCCCTGTACGACATTTAGAGAAAATTTAATAAACAACCCTAATTACATACAGTTTGGGCTGACATTTCTTAGCTATATCCTTTACCAAAGATAGTTCTAGTGAAATAGCAAAAGCAGTTTAAAGTTTGCCATGCCATTAAGTGAAGGGTTCTAAAGTCTCCCTTGGTTTACATTTTATTCTCTAATTTAAAACAATGACTGCATTAAAATGCAACCTTAATGGTGAAAGCAAAATCAGTTTTGCTTCTGAATCTAGAGCATATATCCAAGGAGAGGCACCTTATCATCCCAGCAGATATATGGAATGCTTTAAAGCAGGATCTGACGTACTCCATTAAGGCATCTCAAAGCAGACACATCATACCCAAACTAAATCATTATGGTCAGTCAAGGATACCACAGGTAAACACCAAGTAACACAGCGTGAAATTCTTACAAACGACACACAACTTACAAAACCCCAGAAAGGTACTCAGGTACCAAAAGAGGCCAACAATGACCAGCCACTCCAAAAGAGTTTTGTTTCTGTACATGCCATTTTTGCAGTGTAGAAATAAACTGCTTTATATGCGCTTTGCCCTAGGGTATCACTCTTTCTGACATGTGGAGTTACTTTTCCTTAAAAATATATATCATGTAGAGAATACACAAATAATAATAAATGATATAGAACATTTATTATTTTCACTAGTGAGGGGGTCAATTCAGCACTTACAAAGACATATAAGTGAATCACAAAGGTCACCAAAATGCAAGAAAATCTGATAAACGCTGCATTATTAGTATTCAACAGTGCTGCAAGATTTTTAGCAACTGCTTCGGGCTTAATTTGGAACTATAGCCATGAGAATATCTTTAAGTTCAAAGAATCGCAAAATGTCCAAAAATAAAAGTTTAATTAGTAAAAATAGGTATTTTTCCCTCCAAGGGCCCAAAAGAAGTGTTCAGTTACTTTGGAAGCCATGAATTTTATCAAACACACACAAGAATATGAATCTGGAACATTCCCATTCTGATTCAGTTCTACCCATTGAATCTTCATGACCTGGAGCAAGTCACTTAAATTCTTTAGATTTTATCCACAAAAAGTGGGCAAAAACATAAAGGCATATGTCAAAAAAAATTTTTAAACAAGACTACAGTAAAGCTAAAGTTGGTTACTAAGGCTTACAATTTCAACAACTCATTGTACAGTACAATAATTTTTAATTCTGCTAATTATAGCTGGAGGAAGCATGGATAATCACAATTCTCAGGTAATTCAAATCAAATTCTTCAGAAAAATTAATAGTTTCAACTTACTAAGCTACTTAATCTGTTCTCCTAGAGTTGTTTAAATCAGCTAATCACAGGGTCTTGACCCTTTCCTCCCCTCCACCTTCTGCAGAGCAGCGGAAAGTCTCGAGGGAGAAGTGACAAGGAAGAAAAGCAGCCGCAGACTGCAACGAGGTATTTGCTGATTTCATAAACCCCAATCTGTACTTTACAGTTTTCTGAAGAAGCTGCATAGTTTGGCAAAAATACACCATCAGAAGTGGGAAAAAGAAAAATTATCTTGAAACTTTAAAATTTGTGACAAGCATTTTTAAATGACCAATTCTAAAATAAACTTGTGTTTGAAAGGAATTATCCTCCCTCACCCTAAGCACACACAAGAGAAACTGGAAGATAAAAGTCCACAGGAGGGGGAAAAAAAAGAGGAAAAAGAAAACTATGTAAATTGGCTCAGGTTATCAACTTCATATATCGCTTTCAAAAATGATATTTAAACAAATAGCAAACTTTAACTGACGACACCCATGCTAAGAATTTAGGGCAGTGTGCTGCCTAAAATTTACTTTGGAATGTTTAAAAAAAAACCTGATGGATCGATGGATGAAAAGAGGGACAGAGAAATGAACAGTTACGTGGCAATACAAGTGTAGCCACATGTTGAAGGCAGAATCTAGCAGTGGTTATCAAGTTTTTTCAACTTTGATACATGTCTGAAAATTTCTTGAGAAAATGTTGAGGAACATATTAGCATTTCTATAACAAAATTAGTCTAACAGTGTGTTTCAAAGATTCTAAGTACTCAGGCAATTTAGAATTTTAAATTAAACTAGGGAAAATTTTGTTTTAATGGCCTAAAACCTGATTTGTGAAGATGCTTCCTTTAATACAGAAATGAACTAATACAATTAATTATTGTGCCAGTCTCTTCAAATACTTTAGTTGCAAATACGTAATATTTCCCCTCTCTACAGGAAAGACAAGTTTGAAAATGACCACCAGAATAAAGAATTTTTCCAAACATCTGTGTCAAGCTCTTCCAATCGAACACGCTGCCATTTACTAAGTACAAATACAACACAAATCAAGGAGAAAAATGATCAATGACTGCTGCCAACTTGGGACAACTGGATTCATTTTCAGGATGTATGGTTCCTGATCAATAATGACAACAGTTTTACTTGATATCAAATTGAGATTGCCTTAAGAAAGGAAAAAAAAACATGTAGAAAAGAATTCCCAGACCATTGTTATTCCAAGTTCCTATTTATGAGTGGTGATTAATAGCAATAATTCTGTCATCTCTTCTCTCTGTGAAATGCTAACACTTGCTAAAGGCACTCAGATTCTGGGCTTAATGGAGACAGGGTCACATGGGACCATAAGCCAGTACGTTTTTTGGTAGCTACCCAGAAAGGAAGTTTACAAATGTTCCTCCCATTCATAATGGGAAGAAAAAGTCAAACAGCTATCAGAAGAAATGTTTTATGAGAAGCTATTTACATGGCTGTTTGTCCATTCAGCTAGACTGACAGTAACAGCTCACAATGGTAGGGGTTCTCCCCTGCCAAGAAAGCAAAAACAATAACAAAACACTTTTTATTATATATGAAACTCCTGTACAATGATTTGACTAGAAGAAAAAAATAGTTGGTAAGGTCGAATTTTTTAAAAACATCTGTTCAAAAACCTGCATGAAAGTTTTATCTATCCTGACAAAACAGGTCTCAATTTATTTCTAAAGCAGCTCTACTGTCCTCGTATACACCTCACCAAGTTCTTCAGGCTCATTTTACATAAGTCACTGGACCTCACACTGCTGTAGCTTGTGTCCCAGCCAATTTAGGAGTTAAGGAAATGTAACCAGACATCTATCTCTCCTTTCTTGCTGTTGGAACTGTAGGTAGGTAACTATAAGCAGCATATAGTTCTGCAGAAGAGCTTTCTAAAATGAGGTGGAAGATCTCGTGCTTCTTATTAGCTTTTAAAGTCAGGGGGACGTAAGGATGATGTCAAATAGCCATGATTCTTCTTTTAAACTCAGGGCTTCAAAAATCCTGATGGTTTTCTAAGTTTACCAACTAATTAAAAGGGGAATCGTGAGGAAGAGTTGGGGGAGAAACTTTTTCAAAATAAATGGTATTTTAAAAATTATTCACCTTGCAGCATGTAATGCGGTAAGAGACAGGCAGACAAACAAACAACATGCACATCTTGACAAGCTGCAGGACATGTTGTGCAAAGTTACGACCAACGGAAGGTTTTCAAAGTGTCTTCAGGGGACACAGAAGGATTATTGGGCACACTCAGTTTGGTTACTGAACTTTTTTTTTTTTTACAAAACCACTTCAAAGATATATGCAATCCAATCTTTTAACTGAAACACGAATTTTCTTTCTTTACAACTTCTTACCCTCGATACCTAAGAAGAATTCTAATTGTCATCTGCTAACATTGATTTTTTTATTGATAACTTACATAAAGACATTATCCACAGAGAAAAGAGATGGATGCTATGAGTTCTTATGGATGATTACTGCAATCCAAGGTTTTTTTTCTTTTTACTAATTTTTTTGTTGTTGTTTAGGCCTCTGTCCATCCTTGAAGACCGCATAGAAAAAGACACAAACATAATTCCTGGGGAATGCAAGGTGCAGAGCCTAAAGCATGTTACAGAGCAGGACTGAACATCGCAAACCGACACAGCGAAGACCACGTGTCATGGACTCAGAAGAACAGTCTGCTTAGACAGAAAACACTGTCTACGGAATTCATGGACGTGAGAAACTGCTCCATGCACAGATGTATCCATTTAGGCATTTCTTGCCTGATAAACTCTGTCACCCTTTGCTTTCACCTATGGAACAGAGAAGAATGTTGCAAGGTAACAAGCCCAAAACACAACCTACTGTCATAGAGATTTGTGATTGTTTTTCAGATGTGCATGTAACTTTTACAAGTCATCATGGAAGTTACTCATCAACTTCCCAGAGTTTGAAAATTAAGGAGCAAACTGAGTTATTGTAGGCAATACGGTACTAAAGTGTCATATAAAACAAACACATAGCTCCTTTTTAGTGCAAAGAAATATAGCAAGTAAGAAATAACACTATAAATCTAACTTCTTTCTTTCAAAGAAAATGAGCTTTTGCATTCATAACATCCATTAAGGGCACTGGGAAACTGGAAACCTGAATACACAAGGCCTGAACAACATCAAGCCCTTAAGTCCACTGCTTGTTCTATGTATATAATGAAACTGTTAAGTGGAGCGAGCAAGGGGAACCCTTCTGCTAAAACTATTTCCAAAGGAAAACAAAGTGGATGAATGCCATTTTCACAAAACATAGATTCATATTCGTATCTTCTACTGTTATTTGAAATAAGGGTTGACATATCTCTCTATGGCATCATATGTATGTATGTGGGTGTGCATACACATACATACCTACAGAGGAAAAAATACTAGAATTTTAGGTAATCATAGAACCAAGTGGCCAGCACTATAATATTAAAATTGACCAAAAAATTATACTTAGCAGCAAAATGAGTAACCTACTGGGCAATAAGAAAAGCCCTAAATTGCTCAAAACTAAGCAACTCTACTTTATAGATTACTGCAAAAAGGCGGGCTGGTGGGGGTGGTTATTCTACTAAGAGTCACAGGTCGAGATAGAATCCTAACAGAATAATACTTGATTCTTCTGTTTCTGGGAGAAAAAATGTTACAAATAATTCTACTTTTCAAAGAACCACCACTTCAACGGAAGACAGTAACTGGATAGTATAGAAGGGGTTAGTCACAGAAAACTCATTTTTAAACATGCGTCTGAGTTGTTTAAAAATTGTCCCAAAGTATTACAGAAAAAGAACAATTGTAATTTGCCTTCCCGCATCTATTTGCCTACAGGATTCTCAAGAAAAGATGGAAGTTTTATCTCTAATTAGTAATATAAGCAATCAAATGTGAACTGACCATTGTTCAAAGATACTGCTTAAAATATAAACATCCGGATCAAATGGCCTTTCAAAAGTAATATGGATGGCCACTGGTCTTATGCATGTAAAATACAGTAAATAGATAAGATGTAGTTAATAAATATTCACAGAGCACTCCATTAATCTAGATATACATTACAACTTCTTATTTTAAAAGCAAAAACCAAAAATAACAATAATGATATAATTATCAGATGCCAAAGTGATCTATTGTATACTTTTCATCATCTTCAAGAAAGCCAAATTACAAAGAATAAAACCATAGTTCATGTATTTTTCTACTGGAAACAAACATAGTGACACTTTATTTGCTTTTTAAAAAGTTCCTCTCTGTGTATAAAACAGCAGGTAGTGACACTTTTCAGGATGGCCAACAGACTGGCAAGACAAAGGAAAACGTAAGTAAAGCGTAATAATCAAATTATCGAAAAGTCTGGCAAAACAAAATGTCAAGCAATCCAAATTGAGGGTTTAAATCATGATGTAAGTGCATGTGACTATCAATGAAGAACTAACTCTAAACTGAAAAATCAAACATACCTTTGTTTCCTAAATTCTGCTGGAAAATAAATTTTTAAAAATCGTATCCATCTTATACTCAAGAAATATTCAAATATGAGGCTTGGAAAACCCACAGCACAGCTGGGGCATGAAAATGAGCTTGTTAGACAAGCTGATTCAACTAGCCGGTGCAGGGGTGGGGAAAAGAGAGGCAGGAAGAAGGCAGCAATTAAATGTGTGAAATCCACAACTGGAAATCAAGTTTAGCTGTTTGAAAGTATACAAGCTCATTGGGAGTATTTGAATTCAAGAAAACTTACATTTCAGTGATGGGGAGAACTGATATAGAAAAAAATATGTCCCGGGAAAGACCCTAACAGTTTCTAACAATGTATCCTACTGACAAGGAATTGAGGTGGTGGCTCTGGTTACTCCCTGGAAATCTGAAATCTCTGCCATCCTATTTTTACTGTGATCTAAAAAGAATTCAATGCAATTCTTTAACAGTACATAAAACTAAAACTGCAAAAGAAAATGGCAGGAAAAAATGTCCCGGGAAAGACCTTAACAGTTTCTAACAATGTATCCTACCGACAATGCAGTGAGGTGGTGGTTCTGGTTAAACCCTGGGAAACTGAAATCTCTGCTGACCTACTTTTACTTTGATCTAAAAAGAATTCAATACAATTCTTTAACAGCACATAAAACTAAAATTGCAAAAGAAAATGATATTTTTAAATAGTCAAAGTTGACCAGAACTTGGGCAGGATAAAAAGTTATTTCTGCTGGGGTAGGGAGGTCACATGCTACGAGCAGCTCAGCACAACGGACCCTGCGAAAGCGTAGGACCTAAGCAGCAGGTTCTCCACGCCTGCCTCCCCACCCCGCCCCTGGGCCCCCAGGCTTCCACGTCTATGGTCCCACTGAGGGTCACACGTATTGACATTAAGCAGAGGAGCGCACTCGTATCAAAAGGACCGCAAAGCAGGGCGAGCTGACAAAAGGCAGGCAGGCAGGGTAAGCTGCTCTGTCCCAGCACGAGAGTCACTACACATATCCCAGATTCTCCATCTCACTCCTGTACCGCTGTTCAGACACCTTGCTCTTATGCTGCTTGCTCTCTAAATGCTGCCGGAATTCAACCTCTTCGCCAGCCCCAACATTACACATTGAGCAGTAAAACTGGCCACTTGGAGTAACACACATGGCCAGATCACGTGGAATTCTCTGCCGGGAGCGGGGATTGAAGTAAGGACCTGCTAAAGCAAGAGACAGAAAGAATATGTTCAAAACATTTATTAAGTGAATGACAGCCTGACCAATTATCACTGTAATTTGCAATTCTAAGTTCGAATTATAAAATTCACAGATTCTTAGCTTTAAGTGAATGGGAAGTTAATGGATGTTTAAAAAGGGTTCAATCTAAAAAGATAAAATGATTCCTCCAACTATTGTCAGAAAAATTGCTGTAGAGCCAAACCCAAATTCCAAGTGGCTGTGTCTCTAAAAAAAAAGTGAATATACTTTTAAAAATACTTTAATTTCCAAGCATTATATCAGAAGTCTCATACTCCTGTTAACCCTTTAATCCAGAAATTCCACTTGTGAGAATTATCCTAAGAAAATACTGAGAATTTTCACACAGAGATTTACTAGCAATATGTTTATCTCAGCAGTGATTATAAAACCAAAAATTTAGGGGAAGGAGAGATTCAAAAATAGGATTAAAGAAAATACGGTAATGAATGCAATGGAAAACTATGTAGCTGCCAAATACAGTAATTCTACAGAAAACTCTCATGTTATTAAGTAAACTAAGAATATCCCAAACTAGAATCCCATTTCTATTTTAAAGAATATATATGAAGAGATTAGAATGAAATCTGCAAAAGTATTGGTGGCATTATGGATCATTTCATTTTCCTCTTTTTACGTTACTGACTTCATAAGCTGGACCCTTAATTCATTCACTTTCTGCTTTTCACTTCTAGGGTAATGATATACATGTAATGCTTTTCTCAATATACTGCTTTATATATTTTCATTACTGTTTCATTGTAAGAATTGTTAATTTCCAGTATAATTGTTTCTTTAAACCATGAGTTATTTACAGGTGCTTTTACATTCCCAAACAGAAATTTTGCTTTTCTATTTTTGTTGACTTCTCATTTCATTGTACTCATCAGAGAACATAATCTATCCTAAAATGTATTTTTCTGATATTAATACAGCTATCGCAGCTTCCTTCATTTCAGATGGATTTCTTTCATCCAACTTAATATTTTTGGACTTGGGCAATTTTACATTTATTATAATTACTAATATATGTTTAGGCTTTTATTAATCAGAATGAATTGTGCTTTTTTTTTTGAGACAGAGTCTCGCTCTGTCACCCAGGCTGGAGTGCAGTGGCACAAGCTTAGCTCACTGCAGCCTCCACCTCCCGGGTTCAAACGATTCTCCTGCCTCAGCCTCCCAAGTAGCTGGGATTACAGGTGCCCACCACCATGCCCAGATAATTTTTGTATTTTTAGTAGAGACGGGGTTTCACCATGCAGGCCAGCCTGGTCTCAAACTCCTGACCTCAGGTGATCCACCCACCTCAGCCTCCCACAGTGCTGGCATTACAGACATGAGCACCAGCACTGGGCCTGAACTGTGCTTTCTCTATGTCCTCTTTTTAGTAGGCCTCTCTGGCTTTTCCGTCAGCTCTGCTTTCTATTTGTTTCACCGTTCAAGTAAATGACCTCTGCTGGCACATGCACATAGCAGAGGCCGAGGTGGAGGGAGGATGAGGAACTACTCAGCCCGCTCTCCCTACTGAGATAATCGGACAATTGGAAAATGCAGAATTCATTCCCATAAACCAGTGCTTGTGAACTGAACGTGTGTATCAGAAGCACCAAGCAAGCATTTTCAAAACATATATATCTCTGGGTCCTGCTCCAAATTTACTCACTGAAAATCTCTAAGTCATGGTTCTGGCATTTTGTAAAAACTCCTTGGGTAACTCTGTTTCACTACCCTGGTTAAAAACCACTGCTTTAGAATCTTTTTTTAACATGGTACAACTTTAAACCAAGTAGCCCATTTGTATTACATTTTACATTTCTCAGCTGGCAAATATAAACAGATATAAAGGGATTATAAGAGACCCTAAAACATAGACTATGGTCTAAAACCAAAATAAAGAATGTATTTATTATTGTAAATAATTAAAGTAAATAAATAAGACCTGAAATACACACCAGCCTGAAAAATCACCACTAGACTAATCCAATAAAGCACTGACTAACCCCAAAATCTCAGGCTCTCTATTATCATTAAAAGAAATAAAAACAAAGGAGGCCATGTGCAGAATGCCACCACGGTATGTGGTAAGAGACAGGGTACCCGAATTATTCTGCACTGTATACACAGGTATGTGGAAACAGACAGGATACCCGAATTATTCTGCACTGTATACACAGGTATGTGGAAACAGACAGGATACCCGAATTATTCTGCACTGTATAAACAGGTATGTGGTAAGAGACAGGATACCCGAATTATTCTGCACTGTATACACAGGTATGTGGAAAGAGACAGGATACCCGAATTATTGTGCACTGTACACACAGGTATGTGGAAAGAGACAGGATACCCGAATTATTCTGCACTGTATACACAGGTATGCGGAAACAGACAGGATACCCGAATTATTCTGCACTGTATACACAGGTATGTGGAAAGAGACAGGATACCTGAATTATTCTGCACTGTATACATATTTCTCCTGTTAGGCATCACCTTAAACTCATTCCCTTCTTTCCTGGCCCGCCGTTGACCCAGCTCTGAGGATTCCCTGGAGAAAAGAAGTTTAAAAAGAGTGAGTCTTCTAAACAAGAATTCCTTTCAACTCTTTTTCTTTAGAACAGTCAATCTCACATAACACTTTGGCCTCAGAGAAAATGGCAATACCTACGAGAATGAACTACTCTGAGCTTCCGCCAACCGCAGCCTCTTGGCATGGTTCTTCCCTTGGTAGTGAGCCTGAGCCACAGCCGGAGAACTGAAGGAGGCATCGCAGAGCTTACAGTAATCATTCTCTGTGGCCAGGATCACTCGGCCTCCTGGCTTAAAGGAGCCCATCTGATATCAAAGACAAGAAGAAACAAGGTTAAAAAAAATGTGCAGCTTCCTTCTTCTCCTCAAAGGTCTAAGAGCTAAAAAACAACCGGAGGAGATGGCATGACCACAAGCATTAAGCTTCATAAAGAAAATAATTCGTTCCAGGAAAACAAAAAGGCTGGGAGATACTTAATCTTGGTTTTGCATTATAATCACTTAGGTACCCACTTAGTGAACAGCTCATTGCTGTTGCCACTGAAGAAATTTTTTTAAAGAGTTTGAAAAGCTTAGATTTAGGACAGTAAGTAATGGGTAAATAGGTAAGGCCTAAAATCACATTATGAGAAAGAGTAGAGTCTACTCAGAATCCACCAATAAGCATTCACTGACTCTTAACTGCTTATCAGGGTTGCTGTCTAGTCCCGAAGGGATATACAGTCATATATATTTTTCAAAAAGAGCCCCTGTCCTCAAAAAGTCTACAAACTGGCTACATATATAATCAGGAAAACATTAAAAATGAGTAGCAAATCCAGACAACTGATTCAGGTTGAGGAATAACATGTGAAAGAGAACCTAACAGAGTGTCCAAAGACAGTAGGCACTCAACAAATACTATGTTAACAAAAAAAATGACATACTAGATTTTGGCCAGAGGAGAGTGATATAATACACAATAAAGATTCTGGAAACCATATATATATATATCAGGAACAGCTGCAGAAAATAGCGTCGTTTCACTTGGAAGGGAAGATTCTTCCGGAGTATGCTATGAAGAAAGGTTTAGGCTACCTGCCCAGGAGGGTGGAGCCCACTGAAAATAGCCCCCACTGCGGGCAGCTATTCAATTCTAGAGCAGCCTTCAGAAACCAGTGACAGGAAAACTATGCAGCTTGAAGATCTCGCTGGGTATCTTCTTGTTCTCTGATTTCATTTTTTTTATATATCTCATTTAACTGACAAATCCACGAGAAGAAAGAACAGCCACAATTGCTACCCACACTTTTAAGTACTAAAAACTGACACTCAGAAAAGTAAAATGATACCAGCTGGTTAGAAGCAAAGGTCTAAGATCAAAAGAAATTCTTGGGCCGGGCACGGTGGCTCATGCCTGTAATCCCAGCACTTTGGGAGGCCGAGGTGGGTGGATCGCCTGAGGTCAGGAGTTCAAAACCAGGCTGACCAACATGGCAAAACCCCATCTCTACTAAAAATACAAAAATTAGCGGGGCGTGGTGATGGGTGCCTGTAATCCCAGCGACTCAGGAGGCTGAGAAAGGAGAATCGCCTGAACCCAGGAGGCGGAGGCTGCAGTGAGCCAAGATCACACCACTGCACTCCAGCCTGGGCAACAAGAACAAAATTCTGCCTCAAAGGAAAAAAAAAGAAAGTCTTGCTCTACCCGTTTACAAAACATGTAACACCATGGAAAGCTCCTTAGTTCATCTGAGCTTCTAATAAACTTCCAGTAAAGCTGATACTGCTGGCCCATGGATACTACTTGAGTAATAAGGCCAATACCTCTAAGTTGTTGCAAGCATTAAATGAGGTCAGGACCTGGGACTAGAATGAAATGAGTGAGACCCTTGCCTTGGGCTCGGAATTTAATGGAACATCAAAAAAACTCAGAAATCAAGATAAATAATATTTTAATGAAATATTTATTTAATTTAAAAAAATTTCTTTTTGAGACAGTCTCGCTGTGTCACCCAGGCTGGAATGCCGTGGCACGACCTTAGCTCACTGCAACCACCACCTCCCAGGTTCAAGTGATTCTTGTGCCTCAGCTTACCAAGTAGCTGAGACTACACAGGCATGTGCCACCACACCCAGCTAAAAAAATTAAATTTAATGCAAAAAAATTAATGATGAAAAAAATACCAAAAATTTACACTCAGAATCAGTAGCAGTGCCATGCCAAATCATATTGCAGGCTGAGGCAAAAGGAAAATCAGTAATACTTATTTAAGTTTTCAATGTTTTGTTCACCACTATTTTATATCAATTTTATATTTCTAAAATATTGCCTTAAATTTCTATCTTGATTACTGGGTTTTTTAGCTCCTTCTTTAATTGTATGCCCAGGTTTACTGCGTTCATCACCTCACTGCAGTCCGAGCCGGAATGAAACAATGCATGAGGCGTGCTCGGCACCGTGCATGGTGTGCTGTCTAGTCCGTTATGGCCTGATAATTTATGGCCACTGCATTGTTTTACAGACAAATGACACTTCAAAGACAGCTTAAGGAGTAGACTCCATATTTCTGAGGCCTAAATCACCTGTTCCATTGTCCAAAAGAGCAAAAAGAACTTGGCTTCCCAGTCCATCTCATAATAGCTAGGTCCAAAACCTGTTTATACAAGGCTCTCTGCACAGAGGTAAGTAATCAGTAATCTCAAAAAACTAATTTTGCAACTGGAAGACAAAATCTAAAATAAACAGGATTAACTGCAATAAAGAAATACACATTTGAAAATCTGCCTTTTCATTTCGGGGTTAGCCTAGACATTCAGGATCATTTAGCCAGAATTTTAAGAAATGCATAAAGACTCATGTAACAGTATTTGTCTCATCACTTCACGCATTGGTGAACAGAGCCAATGAGAAATCTCAAGGTTCACAGATTTTGGCCTGCATTACATCCAGCGCTATAGTTCAAGGAGTTAAAAGCACCAAGCAGCGTCTTTCAGGATGATTTTTCCAACTGGACCCTGATGGACACATGGACAACAAATGTCACCTGTAGCCGTGTGTGCATCTACAGCTTCCACCCCCATGCCGCCCCACCCTGACACATGCGTCTCACCTGCGGAGGAGCTGGAACAACTGGGGCAGCTGCAGGCTCCACCACATTGCTCACTCTAGCAGGAGGAGGACAGCTGTTTGCTGCATAGTAATTTCGGAGTTTCTTACCATGATTTTTACCCTAGACATAAAAATAAAATGAGCACAGCAGTCTCCCCTTATCTGCAGTTTCAGCAATTTCAGTTAGCTATGGTCAACTGTGGTCCAAAAACATTAAGATATTTTGAGAGAGCCCACATTCACATAATTTCCATGACAGTATATTTTTATAATTGTACTTTTTCTAATTAGTTATTGTTGTTAGTCTCTTACTGACCCAATTTATAAATTAAACTTTAGCATAGGTTATGTATGTACAGGAAAAACAAAAAATGCATATAGAAGGGTTCAGTAATATCACAGTTTTAGATATTAGGCATCTACTAGGGGTCTTGTTATGTCCAGTGGATAAAAAAGAAAACTGCAGTCATCATGAGGGAAATGTGTCAAATTGAGTTAATCGATATATTTGCTTAATTACTTAAGAAAAAAAGAAAAAAACACCAGTAATACTACATTTTTTTCCATCATATGTATACAACCCTGGGGTAAACAGACTACTAGCTAGAGTTGACTACGAGATCTTGAAGTAAAAGAGCCTACTCTTGTGCTCTAACAGAATGATTACATTTATCTGGGAAAGATAAGAGAACAAAGCCAAAGGAAATTTATTTCCTATATGTTTCTAAAAAAGTAACACATTGTCCCAGCACGGTGGCTCACGCCTATAATCCCAGCACTTTGGAAGGCCAAGGCAGGTGGATCACCTGAGGTCAGGAGTTCGAGACCAGCCTGGCCAACAGTGAAACTCTGGCTCTATTAAAAATACAAAAATTACCTGGGCTTGGTGGCCTGTAATCCCAGCTACTCAGAAGGCTGAGACAGGAGAGTTGCCTGAACCTGGGAGGCGGAGGCTGCAGTGAGCCAAAATCACACCACTGCACTCCAGCCTGGGCAACAAAGTTAGACTCCACCTCAAAAAGAAAAAAAAAAAGTATCACATTTTCCAGTGACCTATGTCCTTACTCAACTTCTTGCCATTCATATGTCACTGTAAAATACGAATTTCATGACACTCTGATCTAATCTACTTTGTACGTTAGTAATAAAATGGGTAATCCAATTATTCTTTAAAAATAGCACTTACAGAATATCTTTATACTTATAAAGGACGTTCGTTGCATTTATTCATTTGCTGCTCACAAAAATCTTGTAAGACAAATTTGTTAATATTGTCCATTTATAATAGCCAAGAAACTGCGATCCAGAGACTGTAAGGAATGTGCCCCCAGCTCCCTTCTCAAGGCTAAACAGCACAGCCAAAGCCTGAGACAGGCCTTCCAAATCCAAAGAATCGTCCTTCTCCACTACAGCATGATAGCTTCAAGATACGCTAAGAATCTCTACTAACGTGAATTTGTCTTTCTCACCATGTTTTAGTTATTAGTCAGATGATTGTATTCCTTGAACTGACAAACTAGTGGCAAGGGTCAATAGTAGGAAGCATTCTAAGTAAGGGTAAAACAGTACATTGTTCTTTAAACTGCACTGTAAAACTCAAACCTGCAGGCAAACATTTATTCAGCATCTAGTTATATGTCAGGCCCTAGACATAAACTAAGGACTAGCACATAGAGGAGGAGACAAATACATAAGCAGCTAAACGGAGTAATCAACTAAGAGCCATCTTCTCCTCACGTCAGTACCCTCAAGGTGCTTTTACCAAGGCCACAATGAACTCCACAGTCAAATCCAGCAGTCAAATAAGCGCCTTCATCTTACTGGAACTCAAAAGTCGCATCATGCAGTTCATTTCCTTCTTGAAACAGTCCTCCAACTATCATCTATACTCTGTCTTCCCTCCCCCGCTCCTCTACCAGACCTCTGAACTCGACAGTGTCCAAGGACCCACCCCTGCCCTCTTCTATGCTCTGGCTCTAGGTCATTTTACCCAGGCCTATATTTTTCAAATACCATGAGTAAGTTCGTGACTCCCAAAAGCATCAATCTCCATCCTTGCCCTTCAGAACCATATATCCAACTGCCTCCTGGTCACCCACATGTTAAAGTCTTAAGAGGCATATCCAACTTAATATAACTGTTGATTCTTCCTCCATAGAACTTTCTCATCAACATGGAAGACTCCCCTGGAAAGGGGGCCGCTGACTGGTCTTTTTAATGAGCAAATGTTTACAGGGGAGGTAAGAAATAAGGGAAAGGAAAATTGTGCACCGAGGAAACAGCATGAGCAAAAGCCCAGCCTTCTGTGTTGAGAGGCCACAGGGGGAGAGAACGGTCTCCTAGATCCTTTGGAGGAGAGCAGAAACTGAAACACACAGGAGCTCATTCTTAACGGCTTTGCCCATGATAAAGAACTTGGATGTCAGAGCCTCTGAGAGACTTTAAGCAAAGCAGTGCATGACTTAACTGTCTTTGATAAAGATGAGCATCAGGGTAGCAGATCAAAGCTGGAAGCTGAGAAGATACACAGAGAAGGGTCAAGAACAAAACCCTAGGCCACTACAATATAGAGTCTGGTAGAGAATGAAGATCCAGAAAACGAGATTGAGAATACCTAGCCTACAAAGTAAGATAAAAACCTGACAGTGTGTTGTCACAGAAGCCCCAAACCAAACTGGAGTTCAAGAGTGGTCAGGATGAAGACAGACTCTCAGGAATAATCAGAATGTGGATGGTATTTAAAGCTATGGAGCCAAAAACAATTACCTAGACAGAGCGGAGACAGGTAAGAGCTTGTAAAACGGGCCTGAAGCAAGACAATGGCTGGATAAGGGAGAAAGACACAGGAACTATGAAGAAGGTAAGAACAAGTAATAGCATATTGGATAAGAGAGTAGAAGGGAGGTGAACCATAGGGTAGATGGAAATATTTATGAAAATGTTTTAAAGGTGTGAGGAGGAAAAAAGTCTTTGGGGAAGAAGATAGAGTCAACATACTGAGATTGAGACAGCTGAAAGACTACCGATGAATCCAAGAGACAGTGCAATGTGTGGATTAGTGACAGCAACTAGAGACAGACAAATTCCTAGGCAGACAGGGTGGGTCTCTAGTGAAACCCAACCTTCATGCCAAAGACAGTTTAAACCCTGAAAACTGAGCTGCCAATTCCAGGTGGAGTCCACAACCAGAGGAAGAACTTCCTCGATGCCTTAAAGTGAATTGAATGGTGCTTTTTTCCAAGCCTGCCCATGAATCCATCAGCATGCACTCCCCCATTCTGAGCCCATAAACATCCAACACTCAGCCCCACAGATGGCAAACCTCTTTTGGGTCCCCTCTCACTCAGAGGGCTAACCACTCTTGGGTCCCCTCTCCGCTGAGAGCTTTCCTTCTGTTGCTCAATAAAATTCTCCGCCCTACTCACTCTCCAGTGCCCATGTACCTTATTCCTCTTATTCCTCTTGGTCATGGGACAAGAACCCAGAATAGGCCGACCTGTAACACGCACTCGTTCACTGAGCTGCAGGTGGTGGGACCGAATAAGATGTAATGTGCTCCTGTTCGCCAAGCTGTAGGTGGTAGGAACAGAAGAAAGTTGTGATATTTCTTGGAAGGTCAGATCTTGGGACTCCCGGGATGAGAGCTGTAACACTCCCTAGGACTCCGCCATTGCTGACATCTCCAAGTTTTCAGGCACCACCCTCATTCCCCTCGTCTAGATGCCGGCACCCAATGTAGAAGCTGCTGGCAACACACCCCGTGGAACCAGGAGCTGAGTGCAGCTCCCTCAGCGCGCGCAGGATCCAAACCAAGCACAGCCTGCCAGGTTGAGTGGGTGGAGCGAACCCAGTGGAGCAAGACCCCAGGCAGAGGACACAGCAGCCACAGATTTCCAGCTGCTAAGGCAGCATCAAAGAAATCCTATAACACTGCAACCCTCTCTCCCGCTCACCAAGCAATGGGAGAGAAAAAGCCACTGTATGCCAAGGCTAAGGTTTACAAATCTTCTAAAAATGTGAGAATTTGAATCTATAAATCTGGCGGAAGATAACAGGGTTAAATAGTTACTGACTACCCTCTACATGCTGACCACCATTCTAAGAAAAGGAGACAAAACAGTGAACAAAGGCAACATCTCTACCCTCAAGAAACTATTACAGGGGATATAAACAGAATACATACACACATACATACATACAGACAGACAGACATACATACATACATCTCCACATACACAACCAAAGGAAAAAAATACTATGAGTGACTGACAACTGCTCTGCAAAAAATAAAACAGGATGATACGACAGATGATGCACAGGGAGAAGCTGGGGGTGGGGCAGAGAAGGCTTCTCGGGGGAGACACATGTGAGCTAAAAGCTTAAGCATGAGATGATGGCTCCACTGTCAAATGCAGCGGAAGGGGAAGAGCTGGTCACCAAGAGGCCCACTGACTGTGTTAAGTCTGAGATTCCCTTCAGATGTCCCAAGACAGACCAACCTGGAGTTTACAAACAAGGTCAGGTTAGAGATAGAATCTAAGGAGTTATCAGTATGTAGGTGGAATTTAAACCATGAACTAGGGCCAGGCACAGTGGCTCATGCCTATAACCCCAGCACTTTGGGAGGCTGAGGCAAGAGGATTGCTTAAGCCCAAGAGTTCAAGACCAACCTGGGTAAAATGACAAGACCCTGTCTCAAAACAAAAAAGAAAGTTAGCTTGGCATGGTGGTGCTCGCCTACGGTCCCAGCTACCTGGGGGGCTGAGGTGGGAGGATCAGTTAAACCCAAAAGGTCGAGGTTGCAGTGAGCCAGCTGGGTGACAGCAAGAGGCTGTCTCAATGACATAAAATAAAAAAAAGCCATGGAACTAGGTAAGTTACCAAGACAGCTCGGTGATTGAGAGCAAAGGACAAACCTCAAAGACACTACAATATAAAGTGTGGCAAAGAATCCAGAAAAACAAGATTGAGAATGCCTGGCCTGTGAAGTGAGACAAAAACCAGACGAGTGCAGTGCCACAGAAGTCTAGAACAAAGTGGTTCAAAAGAAAAGACTCCAGTTAAATACATGACGACCAGGGATCACCAAACAGAAACATACATAGGAGATGTCCATAAGAATGCTCCCACAAGGATTGTTTGTAACAGCAAAAAAGGTGGAAACAATGTAAATGACCACCTACAGGACAATACCTAAACTGCAGATTATTCACACAAAGGAACACTACATAGTAGCCAAAGTCAACACTCTATGCCCATGCATGGAAACATGAATGATTCTCATAACAAAATGTTGAATAAAAAGAGAAAATTGCAAAAGCAGAATAATTTTTAATATAGGGCCTAAAAATATAAAAAACTACATACTTACATAGGGGAACACATATGTAGCAAATATACAAAGACAATATGTGGTAACAATAAATCCAGGATAGTGGCTACATCTAGGGGCACAGAATAGGGATACAATTGGGAAGGGATATAATGGGACTTCAGTTGAATTAATAATTTTTACTCTTTAAGCTAGATGGCAAATACAAATGTTCATTATATTTTTGGTACTTTATATCTGAAGGATTACATAATCATTCAACACAGCAATAACCAAAAAAGGGAGTGCTTCATCAGGTCAAAAGCTACTGTGAATAAAGTCAGGATTTATAAGAGATACTTGGATTTGCAAAGACAGAGGTCACAACTGGCCTCAGTAAGAATCACTTCAGTAGAACAGTGAGAGATGAAAGGTCATGTGAAGTGGTTTAACTAGACAAGCACCCAGTACAGGCAACTAAGCAGAAGAGCTCTGCTATGACAGTGAGCAGAGAGATCCAGCATACAGCTAGACAGAGAAATGGGATCAATGGGAAATTCTTTGAAAGATGGGTCTTACAGGCTTGTCTGCATGACAACAGGAAGCAGTCACTAAGTGGAAGAACAGCTGATACAGGAGCTGAAGAGCATGGCTACAGGAACACAGGCCATGAAAAGGCAGAAGAGGTACCTAGTACTAGTGGAGGGGTCAAGGTTAGATAGTGTCAGGTATTTTATTTCCAAAGCAGCATCCCCAGTAGTATTCAAGCAGACATTGCATCCACAACATAATAATGACGATGATGAAAATGGCAACTAAGAAAAGTATGCACATTTATGGGGGAAATGGCAGGCAGGAGGCAGGACTAATTAGCAGCTCCCATTCAGACGGACAGAGCAGCGTGTGAGGACCCACATGATGAACTTTTGCTCCAAGAACTACCGCAGGAACATACCAGAAAAGCCAAGTATCCAGAGACCCTTTGAAGAAGGTGCATTGCCGCTGCAGGCTGGGACAGCTGAGGAACTGTGAGTCAGCTGCTTTCTCAGGTGGGAGGCCTGTGGTCTGGGGCGAGGTCTCAGCCCTGCCCACCGGCTGCCTGGAAATGAACTCGGTGCTGCAGAAGGGGCACAGTGAGAGGGGACCAGTCTTTCGGGCTGTGGGCTGCAGAGGAGCTGGGTGAGGCCTGTAATGGCCAGCTTTCCCCCAATTTCCTGGTGAACTGTGTGACGCAGAGGAGGCAGCCATAATCCCCCTGGGAACATAACTCCATTGTCCTGGGAACCACACCCCCAGTCCACCACAGCAGCTGCAGCCAGCTCCCCCAACAAGAGACTGAGCTCAGACATGCCTAACCCTGCCCCCACCTGGTGGTGTTCTCTACTCACCTGGTAGCCTCAGACAAAGAACACAACCTCTTGGGAGCTCTTGGGCCATACCCACCACGTGATCATCTCTACACTACTACAGCTGATGTGTGCGTGAAAGCACCACCTCCTGGCTGGAGACCAACCAATACAAAACCAGCACACTTAACGAAAATTCAACCCAGGACCCTCAGAGTCCACTTCACCGCCCCGCTCCCTCCACCAGAGCAGGTGCTGGTGTCCACAGCTGACAGATGTGAAGATGAATCATCTCACAGGACTCCCTGCAGACACTCCCCCGTACCAGCCCAGAGCCTGGGAGCTCCACTGGCTGGCTAGATCCAGAAGAAAAGTAACAGTTATTGCAGTTCAGCTCCCAGTAAGCCCCATCCCTAGGGGAAAGGGAAGAGCACTCTGTGGGACAAAAGAAGCTGAAGGCAGACTTTGCATCCCAGATCTTCCCTCTGACATAGCCTACCCAAATGAGGAAGAACAAGAAATACAATTCTGGTGACAGGACAAAACAAGGTTCTTTAACACCCCAAAAGATCGCCCTAGTTCACCAGCAACGGATCCACACCAAGGCAAAATCTCTGAATTGCCAGAGAAAGAATTCAGAAGGTTAACTACTAAGCCGATCAAGGAGGCCAGGCCAGACATGGTTCCTTACGGCTGTAATCCCAGCACTTTGGGAGGCCAACGAAGGTGGATCACCTCAGGTCAGGAGTTCAAGACCAGTCTGGCCAACGTGGTGAAATCCAATCTCTACTAAAAATACACACACACACACACAAAGCCAGATGTGGTGGTGCTTGCCTGTAGTCCCAGCTACTTGGGAGGCTGAGGCAGGAGAATCGCTTCAGCTCAAGAGACAGAGGTTGTACTGAGCAGAGATCACACCACTGCACTCCAACCTGGGCGACAGAGTGGGACCCCATCTCAAAAAAAAAAAAAAAAGGCACCAGAGACAGGTGAAGTCCAACTTAAAGAAATCAGAAAATAATACAAGCTATGAATGGAAAATTTCCAGTCAAACAGATAGCATAAATAAAAAACAATCACAACTTCTGGAAGTGAAGGACATGCTTACAGAAATGCAAAATGCACTGAAAAGTCTCACCAATAGAACTGAACAAGTAAAAGAACGAACTTCAGAGCTCAAAGATAAGGCTTTTGATTTAAGCCAAACTGATAAAGACAAAGGAAAATACATTTTTAAAAAACGAATAAAGCCTCCAAGAAGTTTGGGATTACAATAACCAAACCAAAGAATAATTGATGTTACCAAGGAAGTAGAGAAATCTAAAAGTTTGAAAAACATATTTGAGGGAATAATCGAGAAAAACTTTCCCAGCCTTGCTAGAGATCTAGACATCCAAAAACAAGAAGCTCAAAGAACACCTAGGCATACGGTCAACAGGCTACCTAAAGTCAGACGAAAGAAAGAATCTTAAGAGCTGTGAGGCAAAAGCATCAGGTAACTTATAAAGGAAAACCTATTAGATTAACAGCAGATTTCTCAGCAGAAACCCTACAAGCTAAAAGGGACTAGGGTCCTATCTTTAGCCTCTTTAAACAAAACAATTATCAGCCAAGAATTTTGTATCCAGCAAAACTAAGCTCATAAATGAAGGAAAGATACCATCTTTGTCAGACAAAAAAATTCTGAGAGAATTTGCCACTACCAAGCCAGCACTATGAGAACTGCTAAAAGGGGTTCTAAGTCTTGAAACAAATCCTCAAAATACACCAAAATATGACCTCCTAAAAGCATAAATCTCACAGGACCTATAAAACAACACAGGACCTATAAAACAACACAATAGAAAAAAAAAAAAAAGTATTCAGGCAAAAAAACAGCCTAACGAACAAAATAGTACTCAATATTAACATTGAACGTAAATGGTCTAAATTCTCCACTTAAAAGATTCCAAATGGCAGAACAGATAAGAATTTACCATCTAATTATCTGCTGTCTTCAAGAGACTCACATAATATATAAGGACTCACCTAAACTTAAGGTAAAGGAGTGAAGAAAGATATTCCATGCAAACGGACAACAAAAGTGAGCAGGAGTAGGTATTCTTATTTGAGACAAAACAAACTTTAAAGCAACAGCAGTTTAAAAAGACAGAGAGGGACACTGTACAATAATAAAAGGACTAGTCCAAAATAAAAATATCATGATCCTAAATTAAAAATATATATAAATCCACCTAACACTGGAGCTCCCAAGTTTATAAAACAATTACTACTAAACCTAACAAATGAGATAGACAGCAATACAATAATTGTGGGGGACTTCAATATTCCACTGACAGCACCAGACAGGTCCTTAGAAAGTCAACAAAGAAACAATGGACTTAAACTATACCCTAGAACAAATGGACTTCACAGATATTTACAGAATATCCTACCCAACAACTGCAGAATATACAATGTATTCATCAGCACATGGAAGATTCTCCAAGATAGACCATATGACAGCCACAAAACAAATCTCAACAAATTTAAGAAAATCAAACTTACAGCAAGTACTTTCTCAGACTACAGTGGAATAAAATTGGAAATCAACTCCAGAAGAAACCCTCAAAACCATGCAAATACATGGGAATTAAATAACCTGCTCCTGAATGATTGTTGGGTCAACAATGAAATAAAGATGGAAATCAAAAAATTATTTGAACTGAACAATAATAGTGACACAACCTATAAAAACCTCTGAGATACAGCAAAGACAGTGCTAAGAGGAAAATTCATAGCATTAACTGCCTACATCAAAAAGTCTGAAAGAGCACAAATAGACAATCTAAGGTCACACCTCACAGAACCAGAGAAACAAGAACAATCCAAACCCAAACCCAGCAGAAGAAAACATATAATCAAGATCAGAACAGAACTAAATGAAATTGAAACCAAAAAAAAAATACAAAAGATAAGTGAAACAAAAAGTCATTTTTTTGACAAGATAAATAAAACTGACAGACCATTATCGAGGTTAGCCAAGAAGAGAGAAAATCCAAATAAGCTCAAATAGAAATGAAATGGAACATATTACAACCGATACCACAGAAATACAAAAAATCATTCAAGGCTACTATGAACACCTTTATATGCATATAACTAGAAAACCTAGGGGAGATGAACAGAAATATATAACCTTCCTAGACTAAACAAAGAAGACACAGAAACTGAACAGATCAGTAACAAGCAGTGAGATTGAAATGGTAATTAAAAAGTTACCAACAACAACAAAAAAAGTCCAAGGCCAGACAGATTCACAGCTGAATTCTATCAGACATTCAAAGAATTGGTACCAATCCTACTGACACTACTCTCCAAAAGACAGAGAAAGAGGGAATCCTCCCTAAATCATTCTTTGAAGCTGATATCACCCTTATACCAAAATCAGGAAAGGACATTAAGAAAAAAAGGAAACTACAGACCAATATCCCTGATGAACATAGATGCAAAAATCCTCAACAAAATACTAGCTAACCAAATCCAACAGCATATCAAAAAGATAATCCACCATGATCAAGTGGGTTTCACACCAGGAATGCAGGGATGGTTTAACATCCTCAAGTCAATAAATGTGATACACCACATAAACAGAATTAAAAACAAAAATCATATGATCACTTCAATAGACACAGAAAAAGCATTTGACAAAATCCAGCATCCCTTTATGGTTAAAACCCTCAGCAAAATTGGCGTAGCAGGAACACACCTTAAGGTAATAAAAGCCATCTATGAAAAACCTACAGCCAACATTATACTGAGTGGGGAAAAGTTGAAAGCATTCCCCCTGAGAACTGGAACAAGACAAGGATGCCCACTTTCACCACTTCTATTCAACATAGTGGAAGAGCAATCAGACAAGAGAAAGAAAGGGCATCCAAATCAGTAAAGAAGTCAAACTGTCACTGTTTGCTGATGACATGACTGTATACATAGAAAACCCTGAAGACTCATCCAAAAAGCTCCTAGTACTGGTAAATGAATTCAGCAAAGTTTTAGGATATAAAATTAATATACACAAATCAGTAGCTCTGCTATACACCAACAATGACCAAGTAGAGAATCAAATCAAGAACTCAACCCCTTTTACAATAGGTGCAAAATAAAATAAAATATTTTGGAATATACTTAAGAAGATGAAAGAACTCTACAAGGAAAAGTACAAAACACTGATGAAACAAATCACAGATGATACAAACAAATGGAAACACAGCCCATGCTCATGATGGGTAGAATCAATGTTGTGAAAATGACCATATTGCCAAAAGCAATCTACAAATTCAATGCAATTCCCATTATACCATCATCAAATTCAATGCTATTTCCATCAAAATACCATCATCATTCTTACCAGAACTAGAAAAAAAGCATCCTAAAATTCACATGAAACCAAAAAAAAAGCCCTCATAGCCAAAGCAAGACTAAGCAAAAAGAACAAACCTGGAGGCCTTACATTACCTGACTTCAAACTATAAGGCTATAGTTACCAAAACAGCATGGTACTGGTATAAAAACAGGCATTTAGACCAATAAAACAGAATAGAGAACCGGAAATAAAGCCAAATACTTATGGTCAACTGATCTTCGACAAAGCAAACAAAAACATAAAGTGAGGAAAGAACATTCTACAAATGGTGCTGGGATAATGCAAGTCACATGTACAATCATGAAACTGGATCCTCATCTCTCACCTTATACAAAAATCAACTCAGATGGATCAAAAACTTAAATCTATGACCTGAAACAATAAAAATTCTAGAAAATAACATTGGAAAAATTCTTCTAGACATTGACTTAAAGACTTCATAACCAAGAACCCAAAAGCAATCGCAACAAACACAAAGATAAATAGATGAGACTTAATTAAACTAAAAAGTTTCTGCACCAGAAAAGAAATAATCAACGGAGTAAACAGACAACCAAAAGAGTGCGAGAAAATCTTCATAATCTATACATCCAGCAAAGGACTATTATCCAGAATCTATAAAGGAACTCAAATCAGCAAGAAAAAACAAGTTAAGTGGCCTAAGGACATGAATAGACAATTTTCAAAAGAAGATACACAAATGGTCAACAAACATATGAAAAAAATGCTCAATATCACTAATTATCAGGGAAATGTAAGTCAAAACCACAATGTGATACCACCTTACTGCTGCAAGAATGGCCATAATCAAAAAACAAGGATGCCCTCTCTCACGACTCCTATTCAATATACTGCTGGAAGTTCTAGCCAGAGCATTCAGGCAAGAAAAAGAAATAAAGGGTATTCAATTAGGAAAGGAGGAAGTCAAATTGTCTCTATTTGCAGATGACATGATTGTATATTTAGAAGACCCCATCATCTCGGCCCAAAATCTCCTGAAACTGATAAGCAGCTTCAGCAAAGTCTCAGGATACAAAATCACTGTGCAGAAATCACAAGCATTCCTATACGCTAATAACGGACTTAAACAGAACCAAATCAAGAATGAACTGCCATTCATAATCACTACAAAGAGAATAAAACACCTAGGAACACAACTAACAAAGGATGTGAAGGATCTCTTCCAGGAGAACTACAAACCACTGCTCAAGGAAATAAGAGAGGACACAAACAGATGGAGAAACATTCCATGTTCATGGTTAGGAAGAATCAATATCATGAAAATGGCCATATTGCCCAAAGTAATTTATAGATTCAATGTTATCCCCATCAAGCTACCTAGGATCCTCTTCACAGAACTGGAAAAAACCACCTTAAACTTCATATGGACTAAAAGAGAGCCCGCAAAGCCAAGACAATCCTAAGCAAAAAGAACAAAGCTGGAGGCATCATGCTACCTGACTTCAAACTATACTACAAGGCTACAGTAATCAAAACAGCATGGTACTGGTATTAAAACAAGAGATATAGGGCAATGGAACAGAACAGAGGCCTCAGAGTCAACACCACACATCTACAACCATCGGATCTTTGACAAACCTGACAAAAACAAGCAATGGGGAAAATATTCCGTGTTTAATAAATGGTGTTGGGATAACTGGCTAGCCATGTGCAGACTGCAGAAACTGGACCCCTTCCTAACACCTTACACAAAAATTAACTCCAGACGGATTACACCTGACACCATAGAAAACCTAGGCAATATCATTCAGGACATAGGCATAGGCAAGGACTTCATGACTAAAACATCAATAGCATTGGCAACAAAAGCCAAAATAGACAAATGGGATCTAATTAAACTTAAGAGCTTCTGTACAGCAAAAGAAACAATCATTAGAGTGAAATGGCAACCAACAGAATGGGAAAAAATTTTTGCAATCTACCCATCTGACAAAGGGCTAATATCCAGGATCTACAAAGAACTAAAATGATTTACAAGAAAAAAACAAACCCATTCACAAGTGGGCAAGGGACATGAACAGACACTTTTCAAAAGAAGACATACATGAGGCCAACAAATGTATGAAAAAATGTTCATCATCACCGGTCATTAGAGAAATGCAAATCAAAACCACACTGAGATACCATCTCATGCCAGTTAGAATGGCTATCATTAAAAAATCTGGAGACAACAGATGCTGGAGAGGATGTGGAGAAATAGGAACACTTTTACACTGTTGTTGAGAGTGTAAATTAATTCAACCACTGTGGAAGAGAGTGTGGCAATTCCTCAAGGACCTAGAAATAGACATTCCATTTGACCCAGCAATCCCATTACTGGGTATATATCCAAAGGATTATAAGTCGTTCCATTATGAAGACACATGCACACATATGTTCACTGCAGCACTGTTTACAATAGCAAAGATCTGGGACCAACCCAAATGCCCATCAATGATAGACTGGATAAAGAAAATGTTGCACATATACACCATGGAATACTATGCAGCCATAAAAAACGATGTGTTCATGTCCTTTGTAGGGACATGGATGAATCTGGAAACCATCATTCTCAGCAAACTGACACAAGAACACAAAATCAAACACTGCATGTTCTCACTCATAGGCAGGTGTTGAACAATAAGAACACATGGACACAGGGAGGGGAGCATCACGCATTGGGGTCTGTTGGGGGGACTAGGGGAGGGACAGCGGCAGGTAGGGAGGTTGGGTAGGGATAACATGGAGAGAAATGCCAGATACAGGTGATAGGGGGATAGAGGCAGCAAACCACATTGCCATATATGTACCTATGCAACAATCCTGCATGATTTGCACATGTACCCCAGAACCTAAAGTGCAATAAAATATATATATATAATAATAATAAACATTTTTAAAAATTGCAACAACAACAAAAAAAAAACAGGAATAAAGTCATTTTAAAAGGCATAACTATTGGAGTAATAAGAATAGGCTGTAAGGGCTCAGGAGCAGTGGCTCATGCCTGTAATCCCAGCAATTTGGGGTGCCAAGGTGGGATGACTGCTTCAGACCAGGAATTCAAGACCAGCCTGGAAAACAGAGCGAGTCCCCATCTCTACAAATAATTTTAAAAATTAGTTGCATATGGTGGTGTATGCCTGTAGTCCCAGCTATTCAGGAGGCTGAGGTGGGAGGATGACTTGACCCCCCAGAGCTCAAGGCTGTAGTGAGCTGTGATCACAACACTGCACTCCAGCCTGGGTGACAGAGCATGACCCTATTTCAAAAAGAAAAAAAAGAATGGACTACAAGGGATGGGTGTGACACTTATTTTAGTATATATTTTAGTACAGTTCTGACTTTTAAAACTACAGTAGTAAATTCACAGACTTAGAAAAAGATTCTGAATCAGCAAGTATGGGGGAGGACCCAAAATGAAATATAAACAGAAACAAACATATCTAACTATATGAAAAACATGAATAACATAACCACATGGAAGGAGGAGGGGAGAAAAATACTACTTACATATTCACATAGTCTCAAAGTATCTTCCCACGTGATACTTATTAAACACACACAAAAAAATAGTAACTTTACAAAGGATAATTCTTTGTAGGTCCAACCTTTGCAAACTAAGAACTTTGAAAAACAAGATTTTGACTATGTATCATAATACTAAAGACAAGAAGAACAATATGTAAATATTATCCTCTGGTTAGTAGGGTTTTCTTCCTCACAGGGGAACAAATTATCAATTCCCAAACTATTCTATGTGTATTGAGTGTATGGGAGTACACACGTCTATGTGTGTGCAAACATGTATGTGTTCGTGTGTGTATTTTGTGAAGAATGAAAGCCCAGATTTCTCACTAACCAAGAAAGTAGTTAAAGAGAGAACAAATGGGATGTTAGAAAGAACACTGTGTTGCACTGACATTGGAGGTATCAGTCTGAACTCAGGTTTAATACATGAACACATAGATACAGATATGTGTATGCATACAAATATTTGCTAGCTCTGTCTACTGAGAGGGTCTAAACGCAATGGCAACCCAGCACCAAAGAGAACACCTACAACCTAGATTTTGGTTTCTAAATGCCATTATCCAATTTAAAAAAGCACACTTTTCGAAAAATGGCTGGTATGTGGAAAGTACAAGAAAATCCTTACTTTGTATTGCCATAAAGTAAGGAAGTATGTGAAAAACATATGGAAATGTTCAAGAGACATATGCATCAACTTGAAGGAACTCACACTGGTCAAATTTGGTGGCTCACACCTGTAATCCTAGCACTTTGGGAGGCCAAGGCAGGTGGATCGCTTGAGCCCAGGAGTTAGAGATCAGCCTGGCCAACATGGTGAAACCCTGTCTCTACTAAAAATAGAAAAACTTGCTGGGTGTGGTGAACACATTTGTAATCTCAGCTACTCCAGAGGCTGAGGCAGGAGAATCCCTTGAACCCAGGAAGTGGAGACTGCAGTGAGCCAAGATTGTGCCACTGCACTCCAGCCTGGGACAGAGCAAGACTCCTTCTCAAAAAAATAAAAATAAAAAGTAAATAAATTTTGAGGGGAACATCACACACTGGGGTCTGTCGGAGGATGTGGGGCTAGGGGAGGGATAGCATTAGCAGAAATACCTAATGTAGATGACAGAGTGATGGATGCAGCAAACCACTATGGCACACGTATACCTATGTAACAAACCTCCACGTTCTGCACATGTACCCCAGAACTTGAAGTATAATAAATAAATAAATAAATCAGGAAAAGAAAAATTTGGAACACTAAATATCAAAATAGTCTGGGCACAGTGGCTCACACCTACAATCCTAGCACTTTGAAAGGCCGAGGCGGGCAGATCACCTGAGATCAGGAGTTCAAGACCAGCCTGGCCAACATGGTGAAACCCTGTCTCTACTAAAAATACAAAAATTAGCTCGACATGGTGGCAGGCACCTGTAATCCCAGCCACTCGGGAGGCTGAGGCAGGAGAATTGCTTGAACCTGGGAGGTTCAGGTTGCAGTGAGCAGAGATTGTGCCACGGCACTCCAGCCTGGACAACAGAGCAAGACTCTGTCTCAAATAAATAAATCAATCAAAATAAATAATGATGGTAAAAGATCATATGCCTAGAGTAAATTAGAATCCATAAATCCACGGTAATATAAATAACTGAATAAATAAATTAATGCAAAAATGGGAAATTTCTTTCTTAAAGCAAAATTCCAAGTAATTAGTTTAGAAGAAATGATTAAAACAGAAAAATCACCATTTGGCAAATGTCGCAGTAATAATTACTACAGAGAAGAATCATCAGTGAACAAAACTATGAAGAGAAATAAAATATTCACAAAACCTAAAGCATCTCCCCATGTAAGATTTGCTGAACACAGAGAGTAACTTTGCAAAGGAGCTACTGCAGGCAGCAGCCTGAGCACGTGACCAGCGTTAGCAGCCGCAGCCTGAGCACGTGACCAGCGTTAGCAGCCGCAGCCTGAGCACGTGACCAGCGTTAGCAGCAGCCTGAGCACGTGACCAGCGTTAGCAGCCGCAGCCTGAGCACGTGACCAGCGTTAGCAGCGCCCGCCTGAGCACGTGACCAGCGTTAGCAGCAGCAGCCTGAGCACGTGACCGGCATTAGCAGCGCCCGCCTGAGCACGTGACCAGCGTTAGCAGCAGCAGCAACGCAAGACAGTCACATCACGTCCTTCACGGTGTGAAGCTCCTGGAAGAACACAGGATCATTTCTGTGGTATTCTTGCTAAAAAACACATAACCTGAATTTAATCAAACTTCAAACAAGACCAAGTTTGGGACATTCTACAAAACAACCCTTCAAAAATGGCAAGATGATAAAAAGCAAAGAAAAACCAAGGACCTGTCCAAATTAAAGGAGACATGAAAACTACCTGCGAAAGTTCATCCTGGTATAAATACTAAAATCAGGGAAAGGCCATTAGCAGACAATTGATGAAATGTAAACAGTATGTACATTAATAGTATTTGAATCAGTGTTAAATTCCTGATTTTGACAACTGTACTGTAGTTATGTAAAACGTTAATGTTTGGGGAGTCCGAATAAGGTGCATACAGGAATTCTTTGTACTATGATTGGCACTGTTTTCTAAGTCTAAAATAATTCAAACTAAAAAGTTGTGAAATAAAAATAAAACTCGTCCAACGCCACAAATGTCCAATGCAGAGCTGGGACAATCTGGTTCCACGGCACCTCAGGACCACTCAGCACTATCAAGGACTATCTGAGGTGCCAGGAACCATTCTCAATGCCCTACACATACTAACATGCAGGTATTATTAGTATCATCCTCCTCATCAGCATCCATCTCCTTCTTCATGAGGCAGAGAAGGGTTAGGAAATGTTTCCAACATCATATAGCTAGTGAGTAGTAAGACCACAAGACTGAATATTAGTCTGACCCCCAAGTCCATGATTTCAGGTTCTTAAATAATATCCTATAAAACAGATGCTATGAAATGAGAATAAGAAATTCAGAGGTCTTATTTATCTAAATCAGTGTTAACTTCTTGATTTTGACAACTGTACTGTAAGTATGTAAAATGTGAATGTTTGAATGTAACATTTAAATTTAAAAATTAAAAATATGACTGTCAAAACATTTAATATAAAATTAGAAGTCAAGAACATGTTTCAAATTAAAATTAAAAAATTAAATGATAAAAGCAGAGACAAACAATAAAATATAGAGAATCAATCTATCAATTATACTTCAATAAAACTGGAAAAATAAAAGAGAATCAATCCAGCAAATCTATGAGAATGGCTAACAGGATTCCCAGAAACAGAGACAAAAAATGTAGCGAATAATAACTAAGAAAGACTATTTCTTCTTTGGGAGGCCGAGGCAGGTGGATAACCCAAGGTCAGGAGTTCAAGACCAGCCTGGCCAACACGGCGAAACCCCGTCTCTACTAAAAACACAAAGAAATTAGCTGGGCGTGGTGGCAGGCGCCTGTAATCCCAGCTACTAGAGAGGCTGAGGCAAGAGAATTGCTTGAACCCAGGAAGCAGAGGTTGCAGTGACTGAGACCACACCACTGCCCTCTAGCCTGGGAGACATAATGAGACTCTGTCTCAAACATGAAAACGAAAGAAGAATGGTTATTAATTTCTCCAGCATAAGAGAAACAGAAGTACACAAACTGAAAGGTTCTACTATGAACAATGAAAAAGTATCCAAGGGAAAACGAGACACAGTCCTCATTGTCAGAGCTCAGACAACAAGGATAAAAAGGAGAGCCTAAAAGCTTCCAGGGGGAAAAAAAAAGACACAAAATTAAAACAGGTCACCAACAAAAGAATAAGAATCAGAAGATTTCTCTTCAGCAACATGAAATGATGAAAACAGGAAATAAAGGACAGCTATTATCATTCCAAAAAAAATAATTTTCAACTTAGAACTGAACTGTCAAATAAGAAGGCACAATGCAAACTTTTTTAAAAAAACACAAGGGCTCAAAAAATTTATTTCCCATTAATTCTTCATTTTATTTCAAGGAACATAACGTATTATACACTTATATTCATTCTTTCTTCCTCAAAGTAATATGGCAATATATTCCAACAAAAGATTTAAAAAAGAAAATGTATATTTAGAAAATAGTGGTCCAACCGAAAGCACGGTAAATCCAACATTGACAGAGCTGTGCAGCAAACCCAACAGACACCAGCTGAAAATGGAGTAAGGAGATAGAGGGATCTAGGATAAAAGGAAATTCCATGCAATAAATAGTGAGATTGAGATTTAGGGGTGGAGGGAAGAATGATGATATGAAAAATATAATGCAAGAAAAAGCAGGGAGAAGAAAAGCAACTAAAAACTTCAGGAAATACAAAAACCTACACAATGAAGCAATGATGCAAATATGAAACAGCTAATCCAAACTAGAATGACTAGTCAAAATCAGAATCAGAAAATAGTAGGTTTCATGAAGATAAAGGAAATGGGTTGTAAGCAATATAAAGAAAGATTGAGAAGCTTTTTTGAAAGGCTTAAGATTCTTCTCTCTAGTTTTTTTTTTTTTAAGCATCAGAAACTCAAGGAAAAACAAAACGTTATTTCAAACCTATAATCCACATAATGAAGCAAACTAAAATAGACACAACTTTGAGCAGCTGGTGGCATTTAGGGAAGGGCTATTTGAACATCTCTTGTGAGTAGCTCTGCAGTGAACAATATTTCCCTACCCACAATAATGCAAAAGCTGAATGTTATTTTTCAACAATTGGAATCAACCTGCAAATAGGGCATGGAAAACTTAATTTGATGATAGAATGGATAAAAATGTGATCAATCTTGACAGTGTCAAAGTAAAACTATAGCCAGTTCAAGTTGAGAGTCAGAAAGAAGAGAATGGAGAAGAATAGGTAGCAACGGGTGGGGAAAGAAGAACAGGTAATTACTACTTGTCATTATAAACCCTATATTCCTCAGGCATTATTTTAAGTAAAAATATTTTTTAATTTTTTAAAGAGAAAGTTGGTACCGCTGGCTAATGCTACAAAGGGGTCAAGTGAAAAGGAGTTAGATTTGGCCTGAAAATCATGGTGACACTGGAAAGGACCATTTCAGTGGACGATAGCAATGGGATCCAGAGTACAGTGGGCTGGGGAATGAATGGGAAATGAAGACCTAAAGAGAACAATTATACCCAGCAGAATGCCAAGGAAAGGAAAGAGGAGAAAGCTTGCTAATGGGAGGAATTAAAAGCAAAGGGAAGCTTGCTGTTGCTATTTTTATTTACAAAGAAGAAACTTAAGCATATTTTTTATTTGAATCAGGTGAAAAGGTGATGAAATCCAGAAGACAGGATGAGGAGTCAAACTTGGACAAAAGAAAGGATATCTACCATTTTAAAATAAGAAATGAGGTGGGGTAGACTAGAGGAGAAGGCAGAAAACTGGCAGGATCACAAAGCTTCTGTCCTCTAAAATGATCAAAGCAAGAGCTAGAAGAGCCTACAGAGTTGGTCATTTCAGAGAGCAGAACAAGAAAACCGACAAGGATTGGTTCTTGGGTAAATGGACTAAGCTGACAAGACTAGTATGGTTGAAAGCACATTTATATTTTAAAATCATCTTATTTTGCCTCATCTGTTGGTTGAATTATTCTTCATGAAAATCTTTTAAAGTAACCTGGTATCTGGATCTAAGAGTGTCTCTGAAGAATGATCAAGGAAAACAAAGTGTTGCTTATTTACACAAGGTCCTACAGCAAGTTAGTATCAAGGTAGTAACAACAGTGACAGCTTTGTACCATTTCATTTTAAGTCTTTCTAAAGCTACAAGATGAAAGGAACTTCTGCTCATTTGAGACCCAAACACTTTTTTTTTTTTGAGATGGAGTCTCACTCTGTCACTAGGTTGGAGTGCAGGGACACTATCTAGGTTCACTGCAACCTCTGCCTCCTGGGTTCAAGGGATTCTCGTGCCTCAGCCTCCCGAGTAGCTGGGATTCCAGGCACACACCACGATGCCCCACTAATTTTTCTATTTTTTGTAGAGGTGGAGTTTCACCATGTTGGCCAGGATGGTCTTGATCTCCTGACCTTGTGATCCGCCCGCCTCAGCCTCCCAAAGTTCTGGGATTATAGGCATGAGTCAGCACGCCTAGCCAACATTTCTAAACAACAGCAACCTATTTCAATCAACCAGCATTTATTAATATAACATAGGCAATTCTCACAATCCTACACAGGAAGTACAATGACTCGTACTTTACAGATACTGAATAAAGAGAGATTCAGTGTCTTGCCTAAAGTAACTGAGTCAAGATTCTAGCCCAAAGCTTTTAGATTCCAAAGCATATATACCATGTGTAAAGCACATGCATTAAAACCAAATCTGAAGTGTGTTTTGGCCACTCTCAGTCCACTGCAAGTCCATTCGGAAAAAAAATCAGATAGGAGAATTTTGAATACATGAAAATTAGCTGAGATTTAATTCACTGATCCAAACCTGGGTGATCAACATTAAAATGTACATGCCAAAATCAGTGCTTTAAATTTTGGGGAAAATCTAATAGCATTCTCTTCATTATGAATTACGAATTAAGACCACCACACCCAGCATCATAATTCTAAAACTACTTTTTCACCCGTGTTCTTTCACTAATCAATCTAATTAACATGGTAGGTTGTTATTTTGGCTACTAAATATTACAAATAGAAAGCCATGTTTATCACAAATTTTATAACTATACTTTGAGTAAGGAGATCAAATTTATAACTATAAATTTGATTTATAACTATACTTTGAGTAAGGAGATCAAATATACGCAAATTAGCAAATAAATTGGTGACTTTATACTGTGGATGCCTTAGCAAAATTCACCCATGCTTTTTGCTTTTTTTTTTATTTCCGTTAGTAACCTTCCATGTTACAGCAATTTATCCTCTGGGCATTTATGTTGAGGAAACAGTGGTATGTTACTCCATGACAGCCTTGCGCTAAGTAACTTGAAGTGGCAGATAGACTTTAATAAAATTAGAGTATGTTTCTCCTCCAAAGATTGGATTTTAAATTAAGTTATACTCAAAGTCCTAATTTTAAGACTATAAAGTTCAATGACTTCATTAAAAATAAAACAACAGCTGATGATGTTTTGAAGCCAACTGACCAGTTTTTAAAAGTCCTGGGAATAAAACCAAATCTGTGATGACTACAGATAGACATGGGTCACTGCTAAGGTAGCCCCAGCTTGGGAACACTGGGATGTCAGGAAAAAACCCTAGTGAGCTTAAAGGGAAGGATTTATTGGGCAGTTTCCACTGTGCCCTGGATTACTGGAACATGAGACAGTCCGGCTCTACTGTAACCACTGTTGTTGACAATTCTGGAGGCAATTTGAAACTCCACGATTTCAACAATGGCATCAACTGACTACAAAGTTTTGAGTAATGTAATCACAGTGATTTATCATTTCAAATGCATTTCTAGCTCATAAACAGGCTACCCATGACCCATTTTATCTCACACATAATTGAAATAATGAATGTACAGCTTGGTAATGCTCTGCATTAAAAATTAGAAAGCAAGTTTTTAGCTTTGAAATAAAATTTTACATCCATCATCTCATTTAATCCTAAACTACTTCATTACTCTACACTCACTGGCATTCTACTTATTCCTGTACTTGGTAAGCCTTACTCATTGGTCTTACCCTTCTCTTTTTGTTGTTGTTGTTGTTTTTGCCTTTGTTTTGAGACAAGGTCTTGCTCTGTTGCCCAGGCTGGAGTGCAGTGACATGATCATGATCATAGCTCACTGCCTCCATCTCCCAGGCTCAAGTGTTCCTCCTGTCTCAGCCTCATGAGTAGCTGGGACTACAAGTGTCTGCCACTATGCCCAGCTAATTTCCTTGTATTTTTGTAGAGACAGGGGTCTGTTATGCCGCCCAGGCTGGTCTTCAACTCCTGAATGCAAGCAATCTTCCTGCCTCAGGCTCCCAAAGTGCTGGGAATATAGGTGTGAGCCACCACACCTGGCCTGGTGTTAACCTTGTCTTCACAAGTCTTTCTTTTATTACTGCTTATTCACATGCACCCTCTGATGCATCTTTTCAGCTAACATTTCTATGCTTTCCTTCTGTGGTGGCTCACTCACTCCTAGGTTATGTTCATGCTCTATTTATTATTCTGACCTACACTTTGGACTATACACTCTCATCTTCACCATTTCTATCTTATCAAAATCCAGATTTCACTTCTAAGATTAGCTTTCTTCTATGTTACCCTAATGTAATTGCTCTGTATTTTCCCACATGAACTGCTTTGCCTTAGTTCTCTGTTAAAACCTTCTCTCTAAGAGTTACCAATAACATCGGTCTCATTCAAATTTTTGCTTCTAAGGTCTTAGCAATGTATTTTATTATACCCAAACTTTTCATTTTCTATAAGGTTCTACTTTCTGATTACTCACTGGACTCTTTTCTTTCCCATTTTTACCCTGGTTTTTAGCTGCTCAAATTTTCCCATTACATCCTGTTCTTCTTCAACCTAGCCACTTAAAAATTCTGATTTTTGGCGGGGGGCGCAGTGGCTCACGCCTTGTAATCCCAGCACTCTGGGAGGCCGAGGCAGGCAGATCACAAGGTCAAGAGATCGAGACCATCCTGGCCAACATGGTGAAACCCTGTCTCTACTAAAAATACAAAAAATTAGCCAGGCATTGTGGCACACATCGTAGTCTTAGCTACTCAGGAGACTGAGGCAGGAGAATCACTTGAACCCAGGAGGCAGAGGTTGCAGTAAGCTGAGATCACACCACTGCATGCCAGCCTGGCGACAGAATGAGACTCTGATCAAAAAAAAAAAAAAAAAAATCTGATTTTTGAGAAATTTACCTAAATTTTATTTCCCCTTTATTTTCTAATTTATTTATTCACTGTATCATTGAGAAAACTGAAATTAAGTAGAATTACTAATCAACTAAAAAGTTTAGAACATACACAAACTGAAATTAAGTAAAATTACTAATCAACTAAAAAGTTTAGAACAAACATACCAAAAATGTAAAATAAAAGAAAAAAAACAGGCTGGGCACAGTGACTCACACCTGTAATCCCAGCACTTTGAAAGGGCGAAGTGGGCGGATCACCTGAGGTCGAGAGTTCGAGACCAGCCTAGCCAACATGGTGAAACCCCGTCTCTACTAAAAATACAAAATTAGGCAGGCATGGTGGTGCATGCCTATAATCCCATCTACTCAGGAGGCTGAGGCAGAAGAATCACTTGACCCAGGGAGATAGAGGTTGCAGTGAGCCGAGATCATAGCACTGCAATACAGCCTGGGCAACAAGAGTGAAATTCCATCCCAAAAAAAGAAAAAAACAAATAAATATTCATTCCGCTTATCTAGTTTCAGCCTTATAATCCAATGACCTTGCGTCAAACTGACTTTTCTCTATGTATCATCAGTAGCACCCTTTAAAGTCTATGAAATCAAAAAGTTATATTAGGAGAGAAAAGAAATAAGGCATACGTATAATCCATGCACATGTTAAAATTACACACTGCCCAAGAGTTTTCCCTCATAAAAGTAAACAACTCTTCTAAAAGAGAATTATAGGCTCGGCATGGTAGCTCATGCCTATAACCCTAGCACTTTGAAAGACTGAATCTGGCCAAGATGGCGAACCTCCATCTCTACTAAAATATACAAAAATTAGCTGGGTGTGCTGGTGAGCGCCTGTAATCTCAGCTACTAAGGAGGCTGAGGCATGAGACTAGCCTGAACCCAGGAGGCAGAGGCTGCAGTGAGCCGAGATCACACCACTGCTCTCTAGCCAGGGCAACAGAGGGAGACTCGGTCTCAAAAAAATAAATAAATAAAGGCAATTACACATGTGTATAGCATACAAGTGGGTTTGCTCCCAAGTTAAAGATTTGTTAGGGGCTTTATATAGCTAATAATTAAAACTTTAGAACCCTGGCTTCTTTTTTCAAAGTGAGTCTTAGGGTATAATACTGAACATTCCACAGGAATAAATGAAGAGGGCTTTAGGACCCAATGATGACACATGTCAAGATCTGCGAGCTATAATTAACTCAGCTTTCTGCACCTGCAGGTAAAACAAACCCAAATAATGGGAACTTAAGGAAAGCAACACATTATGTCTTCCCCTAAATACCAGAAAACAACAACTGACCATCAAAATACTTCTGACAGACAACAGCAACACGATAATCAGTCTTTGGGACCAAAACAAAACAGAAAAGACTTAACACCCACAGTAAACAAAAACTTTAGGTTGGAGAAAGGTATAGTGACACAACAGAAGACATACCTCTGTAATAATCTTCTACCACACTCTTATTACCAGAGATTTTCATGCAAATAATAAATATCAAATCAATGATGACCTAGGAAGACACCATTCAATGGGCTTTGTCCTTGATTATTTCCCAGGTCTCTTTTCTCCGAAAAACGAAATTATGTAACTTTATACAGATAAATATCTAGAATAAAAAGAAATACTGTACCCTCTTTCTAACCAAAGTTTAATTTTCCATTTGTTCTTAGGTAATATTACCCTTTCAAATGGTCCTTTCCACTAGCTATTCAACATGGAGGTGAAAGCTTTAAATCTTAAAAACCAGTATTAGTTCACACTAACAGACTAAAATAAATCAGAGTATGCATGAAGGATAGGGCTCAATACTCCAAAGTCATTTTATTCTCACTACAAAAAGATAACTGTGTTTTCCTTACCAGTGATAAAATATGTAAGAGTTAGAAGTCAAAAATGTGCACAGAGGTCCTTGAAATGACGCAAATTACATTCGCTTCTGAACAATTTTACACGGAATTAAGTTTGGTACATTATGGGTTTGTCTGAGACGAAATCTCGCTCTGTCACTCAGGCTGTACATCATGTTTCACATACTTGCTCGTCTTCTTTTTTTTTTTTTTAATAAAGATGGGGTTTCACCATGATGGCCAGGCTGGTCTTGAACTCCTGACGTCAGGTGATCCACCCACCTCGGCCTCCCAAAGTGCTAGGATTACAGGTGTGAGCCACCGTGCCCGGCCCATACTTGCTCTTCTTAAGAATACAGGTTCAAATGCTAGTATAGATAATTTACATTTGCCTACAAAGCCTGGTAAGCTATCAAATGCCACGCAGCTTAGTGTAGGAGGTTGAGACCCATTCTACAAAAAGTGATACTTATTTTTAGAGTAAAAATATAAGGTTTTTAATAGAACAAATTCATACTTAGTTGATCTCTACGCCATCCTGAAATTCCCAGGCACAGTCATATCTGGAGAGACAAATGCTAAATAGGAAGAGCCCCAAAATGTTAACCCTGCTAAATGCCTGGTTTTCTTTTCTCCCTTTACCTGATAATGAGCCTGGGCTTGCTGCGCAGAGTTCAAGGTGACATTGCAGAGTCTGCAGTACAGGGGCTTACATAGCTCCTCCAGGGCACAGTCTTGCTCCCCTCCCTTCGAGAACTCTTCTTCCCCTGCAAGAGGCAAGGAAGCCTCCTGCCCAGACGGCTTCTGTGGTGGAAGCTGCAAGGTTCCTGTAGGCCTGGTGGCCACTGACATAGGAGGAGAGGATGCGGGCTGCTTAGGTGGAAGAAGCACAGCGTGTTGCAGGAGGATCATTGGGTAGGAAAGCCCTGGGCATAATCCAGCACGTGATGAGAAGCAAGGTCTTCAAATCTAAATCAACAGCAAAAAAACAAAAACAAAACCTCACTTAAAAATGAGACTTCAGCAATATAACATGTAAATGACAATATAATCTGACTCTTTCTTATACTTGTCCAAACCCAGCTTTGGGACTTCTTTCCTGTGGCCTCACCTAGCAGACTTCCCCTGCCTGTTAATTCATATTGTCACAGTGCTCTTCCACTGAGAATGGCTTGATTTTGCTTGGCACAGTTTCAACTGCTATCCCTCTGGCCCATGAACATTAATAGCATTGCATCCACGGCTAATTAAATCTAAAAGTCACATGGCTGAAATGGACATCAAAGGTCACCTAGTCCAGACCCCTTCCCTCAGGCACACTTAAACACTCTTAATGATAATCACACACAGACAAAAATATCACCAACTGGCCGGGCGCAGTGGTTCACAACTGTAAGCCCAGCACTTTGGGAGGTCAAGGCAGGTGGATCACCTGAAGTCAGGAGTTCAAGACCAGCTTGGACAACACAGTAAAACCCCATCTCTGCTAAAAATACAAAAATTAGCCAGGCATGGTGGCGGGCGCCTATAATCCCAGCTACCTGGGAGGCTGAGGCAGGAGAATCTCTAGAACCCAGGAGGCAGAGGCTGCAGTGAGCCAAGATCGTGACACCATACCCCAGCCTGGGAGACGGAGCAAGACTCTCTGTCTCAAAAAAACGCCACCAGCTAAAAATCTTAGCAAACATCTCTTCCAATCAACCAATATCGAAAAGAGTGAATAAAAGAATATCACCTCGCAGAATCCTTAAAGCACTCACATAGAGCTAGCTAAAATTTCAAAGAACTCTAGGAATAGCCTAGAGTTAAAGTATGACAGAAATAAATAAAATGTGTTCCTTCTGATCAACTAGCGATGTTTAAGTAGTTGAGCAAATGTACAGTAGAGGTGGCAAACAGCCGTGGGCCACATACAGCCATATATGTGCTGTTTGGAATATACAGTTTTGTTTTCATTTTTTAAGTTGAATTAGTTGTTAACATATAAGAATCAAGAGATTTGTGGCTTCTCTGGATAAAAGGATGATCTGGCATCACTTGGCCCACATTCCTATGTGGGTCACAATCAGCTAGTTAGCGTTAAGAGGCACTGTGCCCTGTAGCCAGGCCTGCCTTCTCCCGGACACCTCAGTCCCCACTCAGCTGTGGCCTGCATTTGTGACTTGCCTGTTCTCTGAAGGTTCTTGAGTTTACGGTCCTATGTCATATAGCCTTAGATTATATTCATGAGTCCCCTGTAAAATCCAAATATTTTCCTTCCTTCTCTAGGCAAATTACCTACACTAAATAAAGTATCAAGGAAATGGCCAGTGGAGTAATGGATCGCACTACCATAAGCCCCAGTATAGCTCCAGTTCCTCAGTCTTCAGGCTATTTCTTTCCCTCCACCTTCTTAATAACTGATAGTCTCTATTCTAATTTCCTCAGAAAAGACCCAAAATGTTCCTCTCCCTCTTCAGTCTTTACCCGTAATTTCTCCTGCCTCCCACCCAGATGGCATTGTCTAACCCTGAGTGCCTCAAAATGAACCACAGTACACACTTTGCGTTCCCAAGATTCTAATTAACCCCGATGAGGATCCTTATTTCGAAATCCACAATTCCCTCCACTCTCTCAGTAGAGTATTACTAAAACCTCTTCTCTTGGTCAATGCAATATGGCTATTTTAAGCTGCTGAAATTTTCCATCTGCAATGGAAATGTGTACATTATGGCAGTAAAAGAATTACTAAAAGGAATCAAGTAAATTTTGAAAAGTTAAAGTCTATTTTACCACATTTGATAACTATACAGCACCTGTATATCAAGCAACAACTTTCATACAAAATTTGGGGTGGGGAGGCAACAAAGGAAATCAGTGTGATGGGAAAACAATGTAGTTAAGGGCAAAGTGCATAATTATTAGTCATAAATCTAACAACACTTTTCATTAATCGCAAAATTTAGAAAAATGATAATACTATTTAATTTTTAAGCGGAAGGGTACTGCCCATATCTCTGGGAACATAAGCACAACATAGAGTTTGAACATTTAAAAAGTCAGGTTCTCTGTATGGCATCATTTCTCTTAATTGAATCAAGCAAAGATATCCAGAAAGCAAAGACAGATATGGTCCTTTTAGACAAGAGAACTAAGTGGACAAAGAACAGGTTTTCAAAAAGTTTACCTACTAATAATTCATAATGTTAAAAAGCTACACATACAACCTGTACGAGTCACACTGCCACAAACATGCTGCTAGTTCATTAGTGAGAAGGTGGAGAGGGGGTGTTTTAAAAATCTGGATAAAGGAAATCAGCAATATAAACAGAAAATAAAATGCTACCAATCGCCAAGGCATGTCTGGACTTGTTTTATGAAAGCTCACTTTCACCAGAGGAAATTCTAGCACGTGTCTCCCCCAGTATTATCTACAGGTTTCCCTCAAAATAAAGGTCCTTCTCAAAGCACAGAAGTACAAAAGGCCTCCTACCTTTTGTAGGAGGTGATAGTTACCTGATTTAAAGTAAAAATTCTTGCCAAACACAGATTTACCCATCGTCGCATTTTATCTTTATAATTTTTAAGGAGTAGCTTGACATTCCAAAGTTATTTCTTGTTACGTTTAACAATCAACACCATGTCAACGCCTCAGAACAAATCTATATATGGCAACTACATTTGCAAACAAAAATCGGCATCAAATATAAACCTTGGCTAAAACCAAGCCTTCAGTGAACGCATGAATGATGGAATACAGAGCGACCCAACCAGGCAACCGGACCCGTGCGACCGCTGCACGGCTTGAATGGGGCGGATGTGAAGGAGACGTAAACGCGCTTCGAATCTCTAAACCACTCACTCGGACGCTTGCAGCGGCACACACGAAGGACTGACGCTGGTGACTCTCGCGTTTGGAACGCAGCTGAGGCGACAGGAAAGACCACCAGAGCTTCACAAGGAACCTGTTTACAGAAATGACCGCGGCACACAGGTTCCGCGACTGGCCTGGGCCTGCGCCTCACACTGGGTCCAAGACACCGTCTTTCTCCCTCGGAGACATGACAGAGGAAGAGACTAGAGGAAGGACCCGCTCGGCGGCGTCTCGGCAGACGGGAGTCGGCGGCTGGGGTTCTGGAAGCGCTGCAAAGACGCCGAGCTCTCCTCGGAGGTCATCCGCACGGCCGGAGGAGGCAGGACAATGAGCCCCGAGGCCGGTCCAGCTCCGGCGGGCGCCGAGGGACGCCGCGACCTGCGCAGAGGCCCTGGGAGCGGCCGACGCGCTCAGTCTCCGCCGCGCCGGCTCCGAAGTCGCGGATCCCCACCCAAGCTACGGCCCCCTCGGCGTCGCCACATCCCCTCACCCCGTCAGGCGCCGGCGACACGGCGACGCCACCAGGAAGGGCGGAATCCCGCGGCTGCCACGGGCCGAGGCGGCGGCGCGCACGGAGGGTCGCCCGGTCCACGTGAAGCGCCCGAAACCAGCGCCCCCAGCCGCAGAAGCGGCGCCGGCCCGTCACGTGGGGAGCCGGAGACGCCGCCCCGGGGAGGACCCGCCAGTCCCGAAAGCCCCGCGCTCGCGCCGCCCGCACTCACCGGAACCCCCGGACGGCCGCGACGCCCGCCCCGCGCGCCCGCCTCGGCCCCGCTCGCCCCCGCCTCTCCTCGGAGCAACTTTCTCCGCCGGCCGCCGCCGAGCCTCCGCCGCAGCCCGAGGCTGACTGTCAAAACTCAGTCCGCCGCGACCCGCAGGGAAACAGCTGCAGGAAGTGACTGCGGAACCGGGAGGCGGCGGAGGAGGAGCCGGAGGGCGCCGGCCCGGCCTCGCCACTGCGCATGTGCCGGGCGGAGCAGGCCCGCATCCCGGCGGGCGGCGCGTGCTCGGGGGCCACGGCCGCGGCGCAGGGGCGCGGAGCGGGGCTGGCGCGGGGAGCAGAGGCCCGAGGCAGAGGCGGGAGGCTCCCGCCCCCATCTCAGCAGACGGCCCCGAAGAGCGTTCCGCGGTGCCCTGGACGGTGGATCCTTGGCAGAAGCCTGGGCAGAGCCTCGCAGCCTCCGCCTCCCGTCCCTGAGAGCCGCGCGTTCTCACTGGATTCGCCCTCAGCCTGCGGGTCGGCGGCTAAGGAGGCCGAGTGACGCCTTGAGACGGCTGCTGTCCCCACTTCCGCCCCGGGACGGAGGAAAAGCGCGGCCGCCCTCACACCCCCAGGCGAACGTGAGCGGGGATGGAGGACACGCGGCTGCGCCTGAGGCTCACCTGCGGGCCGGGAGGGACCCGGAGACGGGCGGCCAGCGCTGGGGTGGCACATGCTCCACGGCCAGCCTGGACATGCTCGCGGTGAGCGCTGACATGCGCTGAGGAAATTCCGGCTCTGAACTTTCAGTGTCGATTAGCCCGCATGAAGAGCTGCCGGGGTGTGATTTTTGTGTGTGGCAAACTGTAACAAATTCACGACCTTAAGAGCAGTTCCGTGGCATTAAGTATATTCGCGTTGTTGTATGGTTATTTTATAAACCACGCATTAAAATGCCACGGAGATCTAGTATAGTAAGATGTGCCCTAGTAATAGGGAAACAACTGCAGGCAGTTAAGGCTGTTTCTTTGGCTGAAACGTGCACCAGTCCAATTCCAGCAACAGCAAAGCATACATGACTTCGTAAGTGCAATGATTGTTTAACAAACACACACACAGTGTACGCCAGCCATTTAAGCAGAGTAACCCATCATCTGAATTGTTTTTCCAGCTGCATGTGTACGTTCACTTTATGTGTCACTATTTTAAAGTTTCCAAAATAATAAGTGCTGCTAAAATCCACTCTCCAGCCGTTTACTGTATGGCCCTTAGGCAGTCTTAGAACTTCACAGTCCACACTCCTTAGGACCACAGCAAGGCCTTGGGGAGCCTCTTCGATCTGACCTTCCACGAGTCTCCGCTCCTCATTTTAGTCACTGCCCCATCCATGCCTCTTAATTTCCTGCCTCTGTAATTCAGCTCTATCTGCATCTTGAGTGCAAAATGCTTTCTCTCGCCTTGGCACGGTGGCTCACGCCTGTAATCCCAGTACTTTCGGAGGCCAAGGTGGGCGGATCACGAGGTCAGGAGTTCAGACCAGCCTGGTCATGGTGAAACCCCATCTCTACTAAAAATACAAAAATTAGCCGGACATGGCAGCGCACACCTGTAATCCCAGCTACTTGGGAGGCTGAGGCAGAAGAATCGCTTGAACCCGGGTGAGCCGAGATTGTGCCCCTGCACTCCAGCCTGGGTGACAAAGCAAGACTCCATCTCGGAAAAAAAAAAAAAGGCTTTCTCTCCCCTCCCCTTGTATTACCGAATCCTGCCTATCCTCCCAGGCCTCTCCTTTCGTGAGCTCCCACAGCACGTTCTCTGCACAACTTGATGACACACTATTTGTCGTCCTACATGATAATTACTTAAGAGATAGTTCCTCTGCCCTATAAATACCTTGAGTCCAGGAAGTATAAATGTCTTGGAGTTTTCAAATTTGATGTTTCATAGTTTGATGCGTTCTTGTCCATCAGGATAAAAAATCTGAACAATTTCATGTTCTCTGGCCCTGCTCACATATTCTTCTCAGACAGCTAGGCCATTTCCTTCCCTGTCTCCGGGAGAAAGAAGAAGGCAATTCTCTGATGCTTGTGTAATAGACATTTGAAGCTCATGGCAGTGACAGTAGTCTCATAAGTCAGTGTCTGTGGTTTAGAATTAGCTGGACTTCATGAGTTTCAGCACCTGAAGAGCTGAAAGGAAAAAAAAAAGCCACAAACAATATATTCAGCACTTTTGCTGTTAAAAAAAAAAAAATCAGTGATGGCCACAAAGGTTTACTTCTTACTTGTATTACATGCTGGGTTAGCTGAGGTTCTGCTCCATGTGTCTTCTCAATCCAGTGCCCAAGCTGAAGAAGCTCCCTCTATGTGGGACTTGGCAATTCTCAAGGGAGATGGGAAGAGCCAGAGAGATGTTGGAAACTTGTGAAGCCTCTTAAAGCTGCTTGTCCAACGCCTCTTGACAAGTCTACTCAAATCCCATTGGCCAAGGCCTTTCATATGGCCAAACCCCAAGTAGACAGAGAAGTCTCTTTGTTTCATAGGCAAATCACATGGCAATGGGCATGGATTATAATTTTTTTGGAGTGGGGGTTGTGTGGTTAATTGTAAACAATAATGCCATCGGCCACAAAGATGGGGGAACCAATTTTCTCTCCCCAGAGATATTGGTGTACGTCCCAAAGAAAGGCCTATAAACCCCCACCCACCCACCAGCCACACACACTCAGTCCTAGGGATTTGTTTGAAAGAAACTGGAGCTAGAAATAATAGAATTCCCACATGTGTTTGAAGATCTAGAGACTGAGGGCATCTGAGCTATATTCCCAGTGGAGACCGGAAAAGCAGTCAGGGTCTGGGGTTTCTCTTCAGTAAACCAAAAGAAAGTAGGGTGTTAGCCTGAACTGTTTGAACCAGAGGATTGCCCCTAAACTTGTTTTGTTTTGTTTTGTATTTATGGCATTAAAGAGCATTCAGGGGAGCTGACAGAGAGCTGTCATCAGCCTACAGGTCAGAAAGAGGAAGGACAGCACTGAATGAACAGATCGCTGATCTGACAGCAGAGAATAGACACCAACTATTGAGGCCAAAGCCCAGGGGTGTCTGCACTGATGTCTACTTCCTCTTGCCACCTGCCTACCCACTCCACCCAACCCCGCCCCAAAGTTTAAGGTTATCCTCAGAAAAATAAGGGGAAACAGATCATTTTGAAGTGATTGCATGTTAGCCAGAAACGATTTGGAGACAGGAGAGTTTTGTGGGTAATGGAAGTACATGTGGAATTGACTTTTTTTTTCTCTTTAAAAAGAACAGGATCTCAACACTGAGACTAATTTTAATTATTTTTTAAAAGAAATGTTTTTATACACTGAGTTTCATGACCTGATATAGCATAACTAGTACATTCGTATAACCATAGTTGATTGCATAAATGTATGAATGAATGAGGAATTTATTTTCTCCATTCTGTAATAGGCATTATAGTACCTGACAATGTACTTCAGAGCAGTGTTTCCTTTTTATTATAACTATTATGTGGGAAACTCTCTTAATTTATCAGATGAGAACTCTCATATTAAAATAAGGATAATTATTTTTCATTATGCTAGATCCTATACTGAGAAAATCTATATCTGTATTTATTTACCAAGGAAATCATCCTAACACACTTTTGGTGGCATGGCTTGAGTTTTTTGGAATCTATCCAGAAATCTACATGATATACTCATAATCAGAGGAGAGAAACACTCATCCCTCTCCATGGACTGGTACAATTTGTCAGGTCAGATCCTCTCTTGTATGGGAATTTGTGTCATCCTTTGAGACTCCACCTGCCTTTTCTCTCATAACACATAATGTCTTCCAGACCGACTTCTTTCTTTAAATCATCAGAGAATGCCTCCAACATTCTTTGTCTCTCATAATAACCTCTGTTTTTCAGCACAATCCTTCCTTATAATCAGAGTAAAGCAATACATCAAAAATCTCAAATCCAGCAAAATAACCTCTCATGCATTTTAATAACATTCTAACATTTTTTAACCCAAAAATAAAATATGAAGAAATAGTGGAAACATGGCAACAGCAGTCACAATTTTTTTTCCCCTGAGTTCCCCTAATTTTAAAAATGGACCTTGAGAAGAATATGTATTCTGAAGAAAAAAAAAAGGTTGTTGGGGGGAAGGGTCAAATAGCAAAACCAAAGGCCTGCAGCCAAGTATAACAACGTATAGTTGGGAGTGGGGACAACCCACCAATAGCCGTAAGACCTGTGGGGCATCAGCAGGAGAAAGCAGAGAGAAAGAGCAGGGCAAGGGGCAGACCTGAGAAAAGCACGGTGCTCTCAGCCTCCATAGCCACTGCGTTCCGCATCCACTATTCAACCAACTGCGGATCAAAACTATTCTTTCAAAATGTAAAAATAATGTAGCAATGATTAACAGAGCATTTACATTGTATTAGATATTATAAGTAATCTACAGATGATTTAAAGTTTACTGGAGGATATACATATGTTGTATACAAATACTATGACATTTTACATCAAGGCAGCTGCAGATTTGGGTATGCTGGGGCCGGAGGGTCCTGAAAGCATCCCCCCACAGATACTGAGGGCCAGCTGTGGCTGATGGGACTCACTGGAAAGCTTGGAGAGCCCATTTGAGAACGGTAACTGGAAGTGAGAGGAGCTTTGCACTTCTAAGAGTGGATTCCTGCAGTGGGTAAGAGGTGAGTTTGGACAGGACTCGTAGGTCAGATGGTTATGTAACAGGCACTATAGCTTAAAGAAATTCAAGTTAGTTCCTGGGTCAAGTTTGAAGACTAATAACCCTGGAAACACAGACCTCAGAGAGAACTGAGAATGTGTTCCTGAATAGGCTACATAAGACACAGTAGTTACAGGTTCTGCTACATAGAAAAAGAAAGCAGGGGAGTGAAGCAAAGGTGATGTTCTACAGTCCTGACTGGCGCTCGGTGACGTCACTGAGATAAAGCAAACATGTGTGCCTCAGGGTCTGGAGAGGAATGGTTCTGATCCTGCCTCTGTGTTTTATCTGATAGACAAGGTTGTAATCACTATGGGTCAGTGAAGTATGGGTCAGACTCCAGCCCTGCAGGTGTGAGTTCAGCTTAGCTCATAAACCCAGTTTTTATTACCCATATCTCTCACCTGTAGCTATCTTGAGCTACTTTTAAAATTCGTATTCTGATTTTCCTTTTCCTGACAGACTGAAGCAGTTTGGGGCCTATAAACTCTCGGAACTAACTCCCAAACTCCTTTCCCAAACGGAAGAGAAAATGCTGAGAATTGAATCCAAATGGTATAGGCCAGAGAAATAGGGAAAAAAATAAAGATCCGGAAGAGAGGAAGGAACCAGGAGGTGTCAGAAAGTAAGTCACTGCCACTGGAAAATGACCAGAGGACAGGAGCAGAGGGAGCTCTCGAGTCTGAATTTAGAAATGTGTCCTGAAGCACCGTTCTTCAGCTTCTGATCACGCCTGTGATTCAACTGCCAGCTAGCAAGAACTACAGGCGGCAAGGAAACACCTTAAACTACGCTACTGGCCTGAGTCAGCAAAATCCAGACTACAGGACAACGACCTGAGCTCTACCGCAAGCCGATTACACAGAAAAGACGGCGCAGGGAACGAAAGGGGAGTATGAGACTTTTTAAAGTCTTAAAATATTTTAGGATATGGGCAAAACCAAATTAAGAATGAATGCGGCTGGGCATGGTGGCTCACGCCTGTAATCCAAGCACTTTGGAGGCCAAGGAGGGCGGATCACCCAAGGTTGGGAGTTCAAGACCAGCCTGACCAACATGGTGAAACCTCGTCTTTAAAAAAATAAAAATAATAAAATAAAAAAGAATGAATGGTTGGGTGATAAGCCATAACAAAAAGTAAAGAAGTGATTATAATAAAAGTCAGGATAGTGGTTATTTTTCCCCCAGAGCAGTCGGGGTGTGATTGGGAGAAGAAACAGTAGGTTTCTGGAGTAGCTGGTGAATAGTGAGGCACCTTCACCTTTCACCAGCTACTCCAGTGTCCTCACTATTTGCTAGCTTACTACTGACTAAATACTAAGCTACTTACTAAATCATAACCACCATCGTACTACTTACTAACCTTGCTACTTACTAAATTACTAACTAAACCATGACCACCATCCTTACTACTTATTAAATACTAAGCTGCTCACCCAGTCGCTAACTAAATCATGACCACCATCCTTACTACTTATTAAATACTTAGCTGCTCACTCAGTCACTAACTAAATCATGACCACCGTCCTTACTACTCATTAAATACTTAGCTGCTCACTCAGTCGCTAACTAAATCATGATCACCATCCTTACTACTTACTAAATACTAAGGTGCTCACTCAGTCGCTAACTAAATCATGACCACCATCCTTACTACTCACTAAACCTTGCTCCTGCTGAACAGTGGTCCTCACCATTCACACAGGTAGCAGTCAAGAAATAGAACTTATAATAATGCATTAAACTGTACTTTTAATGCTTTTTTCAGTATCTACATCGTATTTTACAATACAGAAACTTCTCTTTTTTTTTTTGAAATGGAGTCTTGCTGTGTCACCAGGCTGGAATGCAGTGGCACAATCTCGGCTCACCGCAACCTCCGCCTCCTGGGTTCCAGCAATTCTTCTGCCTCAGCCTCTTGAGTAGCTGGGACCACAGGCTCGTGCCACCACACCTGGCTAATTTTTGTATTTTTAGTAGAGACAGGGTTTCACCATGTTGGCCAGGATGGTCTCGATCTCTTGACCTCCTGATCCGCCCACCTCGGCCTCCCAAAGTAGCTCGGATTACAGGCGTGAGTCACTGCGCCTGGAAAGAAACTTTTAAAAACAGAAGAAAACTAATAATACTTCCTTGTTGCAGAAAATGCAAAAAGATATAAAGCAGAAAAAGACTTCTCATGGTCACACCATGCTTTTTTTTTAAGTTTGCACCATTTCCTTTCAGGCTTTTTTCTACCCATATAAAGAAATATATTTTTAGTGAAATTGGAATACGATAAATGTACCATGTTTTTTTACTTATACCATAAGTGCTTCCAATAAATAATCCTAGAACATGGCACTTTTAATGGCTCCATAATATTCCATCCAAAGACACAGTAAAATTTAAACATTCACTTATTGTTGGGTATTCTTTCCAATTTCTCACTAAAATAAACAGCACCCCACCATTGTTCATCTGTCTTAATTTGAACTGATGATGACTCATGAAATTGTTATACTATGAAGTTACTAGGTCAAAGGGAATGAACGCTCTTAAGGCTTTTACTGCGTTTGGCCAAATTGGCTTTCCAAGACAGTGGCCCTCACCGTTCCCACCAGGCCGTTTCAGAATGTGGTCATCTCTGTTCACACACACTATTGCTTATCACAAATTCTTTCTTCTTCACAATTTGCTAAGCAACAAAATGGTATGTTGTCATTTTTATGTCTTTAATTATTTAACTTTTGCAGTTATTTTTTGAGAATTGTCTGATTTTGTCCTTTTCTTTTGGAGACTAACCTCATTAATTATGTAGTACACCCTTTTGAGAACATCAACCCATTGTCTCTTTATGTTAAAAGTAGTTCTTGTGGTTTTTTGTTTACTTGTTTTTTTATCTTTTGGAGACAGAGTTTAGTTCTTGTTGCCCAGGCTGGAGTCCAGTGGTGCGATCTCGGCTCACTGCCACCGCTGCCCTCCAGGTCCAAGCGATTCTCCCGTCTCAGACTCCTGAGTAGCTGGGATTACAGGCACCCACCACCACACCCAGTGAATGTTTGTATTTTTAGTAGAGATGGGTTTTCACCATGTTGGCCAGGCTGGTCCTGAACTCCTGACCTCAGGTGATCCACCTGTCCTGGCCTCCCAAAGTGCTGGGGTTACAGGCGTGAGCCACCTCACCCAGCCAGTATTTTTGTACTTAACAGAAATTTTAGGCCAGGTATGGTGGCTTATGCCTGTAATCCCAGCACTTTGGAGGCCGAGGCAGGAGAATGCCTTGAGCCCAGGAGTTTGAAACCAGCCTTGGCAATATACTGACACCTCATCTCTACAAAAAATGAACAAAATTAGGCAGGCATGGTGGGATGCGTCTGTGGTCCCAGGTACTCAGGAGGCTATGGAAGAAGGATCGCTTGCGCCCAGGAGGTTAGGCTGGAGTGAGCCAAGACTGGGCCACTGTACTCCAGCCTGGGTGACAAAGCAAGGTAAGGCAAGTAAGAAAAGAAGTTTGACTCATCCTGCGGGAAAGGGAAAGGGGTGGAAAGGAAGTTGTACTCTCTTACAGGTCACAGCTTCCGTGACACCTCTTCTGTGAAGTCAATGCTAACCTTAAAGTTACAGTTACCAGATCCTCCTGGTATACGCCAAGTACTCCATACTTCCCTTCATAGATCTGAAAAATGAGCCAACATAATACCCTGCTCCTGTGCTAAACAGTATTAGAACCAAACATAGTTTCCTGTCTTAAGTTAAATGATTCTGAGACCAGCCATACTTTCCTGTACCTACGGTAAACAAAACCAGAACAAGCAAAACAAAACTTGGTCACCTGCTTCCGGAAATGTTTGCTCCTAAAAGATCAGAATGTGAACCTACAAAAGGAGCTCTTTTTGAGACCCTTGCCTCACCGACACTGCCGTCGGGAGGGGCCCACATGGCATGTGAACCAAGAAGTAGATGGTCCAAGTTCCAGTCAAGCCTTTAGATGGCCACCTCCTGACTTGACTGCAACCTCACGAGAGCCCCTGAATCAAAACCATCCAATTTAACCAGTCCCAGAGCCCTAACCACAGAGACCATGTGAGGTAATAAGTGTTGTTATAAACTGCTAAGCTTGGGGTAATTTTTTTTTTTTTTTTGAGACGGAGTCTAATTCTGTAGCCCAGGCTGGAGTGCAGTGGCTTGATCTCAGCTCACTGCAGCCTCTGCCTCCCGGGTTCAAGCGATTCTCCAGCCTCCGCCTCCCAGGTAGCTGGGATTGCAGGTGTGTGCCGCCACGCCCGCCTAATTGTTTTGTATTTTTAGTAGTGATGGGGTTTCTCCATGTTAGCCAGACTAGTCTCGAACTCCTGACTTCAGGCAGTCCGCCCTCCCTGGCCTCCCAAAGTGCCGGGATTACAGGCGTGAGCCACTGCGCCCAGCCAGCCTGGGGTAATTTTTTATGCAGAGATAACTAATGTAAGTCCCCCCACCTTGTTATGACCCTTTAAACTACGTATATACATTACTTTGGTAAAAATGTGTCTCTCTCATTACTAGTCTTTGTTTATTTTTACTTTCCTTGCTTAGTATTTGTTGTTCATACTTCTTGATTGACTTTAGAATCACATTGTCCAATTCCTCAACTTCCATTGGGATTTCAATTGAATTTCATCAAATCTATGCATACATTTGTGGATAAGTCAAAATTTTACACTATTCTCTTTCCTGCCACTGTACAATGATTCAAGATTTTCTTTCTCTTCACTAACATTGTGTAATTTTCTTCATTGTAAGTGTAATATTTAATATATTATTATTAAAATGGGAAAGTATGCTTTTTTTCTTTAGTGAATGGAATTGATTTTCTTTTATGTAATATTTCTGGCAGAGTGAAAAATTACCAAAGTCTTGAATTATATTCAAGTGTTTAAAATACTTTATTGTCTACTTGCACTATGGCTAAAATTCTACACTTTTCCTTGTGGGAAGGCCTATCAATATACTAGAGAGAAAATGAATATTTTTAATACAACAGCAATCACATCTCTGTGTCCTGTGAGTGATGTGATTATCCAATTTAGGTCTCATGATCCGAAAGCAGTAGAAATAATCAGCAACTCTCCTAAAATCTTCATATTCCTTTTCTGGCCCAATATTCTTTTCCTTCTCTCAACCTACACAATTTTTCTGCCACTTCTAAAATTACTGGAGTTAACTTCTGTTTTAATACTGTGTCTCTTATTCAAATTGCTTAGCTTTCATTGCTGCTTTGCCACTGACATCCCTAGTGTGAACTTAATTTTGCATGCCCATCGTGACAAAGAAAAAGAAACCATATTTCCCTTTGACCCTTCGCCCTGCAGTCACAATATTATTTTGAGGAAATGCCTGTTCATTATGCATCCATACGTTCTTACCTGCATCATTTTGTGTATGTGTTTATCAGTGCCGTCCAACAACGGGAAGAATGATACATTTATTTAATGTTGGAATGGAAGGATAGGACAGGAGGAGCCTGCTTGTCAGGCACTGTACTAGGGGCTTTTATACCCTCGCTCATATCATCCTCATGTTGACCTAAAGAAAAAATGAGGCAAATTTAAGTAGAGAGTTTAATCGGGGCAAGTTTGAGGATTGCAACCCAGGAGCACAGAGTTATGCTGCCCTGAATTCCAATTAGCAGCAATTACAAGTAGGTTTTAAAGGAGAAGAGGAGGCATTTCCTAGGTCGTTTACCAGGAACTTACATCACAAAACACGAGAGCCAGTGAAGCCGCTCACAGCTACAGTCTCAGCTCCTCCGAGGGAGGTCGAATGGGAGGGTTCCTGGAGGAATTTGAAACCGGCCTGAGCAGCACAGCTAGACACCTCCTCCAAAGAAAGAATTTTTAAACTGTTGACGGACTACACACTGTTCTTTGTAACACAAACTCCAGAACATGAAGATAATGAGTGAGGCAGCTAGTGAGGAACAAATGCCTTTAAATAACTGCCCCAGGCACAAGGGGGTGAGGGCAGGGGTGGCCGTGGTCCCACATCCATGTTGTTCTGGGCCTAACTTTGTAAACCTTGCTCTGATATGTCTTTCTCTTTTCAGCCACCATTCCAGTGAGGTAGATATTATTTTCCTCATTTTAGAGATGATTCTGAAATGTTAGTTTACAGTTCGAAGGGATTCAGCTTACGTCTCTGCTTCTCTTTGGTTTCTACCACATCAGAGCTTTTCAGACTTGGACACGCACGCGGATCACCTGGCAATCTTTTCAAAGTGCAGATAATGTCTCAGGAGTCTGAGGATGGAACTGTGATTGTGTCACACTTTTGAGTAGCAAAGCGCAGATCACAGTGAATTTAAGGCAATATGACTCATTGGAAGGATTGCAAACTTTGGAATGTGAGCATCTGAATTCAAATTCGAATGCAGGTACTACTAGTCTTCTGACTTAGCATGGATTCTTTCTGAACGTCAGCTCCCTAATCTGAAATGAAGAAAATAAGACCAGCTTCGTAGGGTTGTTAGGTTGAAGAAACAGCACATTTCCAGCGCCTAACACGTACCAGAAGCTCAATGCTGATTTATCTTTTCTTTCCTTGGCAGATTGGAATGCTGCTATCAATCTTCTAGGTATTCAGTATGTATGTTTTTTGTGACAGTGACAGAAACACACTCAAATTGATTTGGGCTGAAGAAACGGAAAGACCCTAAAGATTCTCTAGTAGCCCTAGGGCAGGGAAGGCACCCGGAACCCTGGAAGGGAGGAGTCAGATGCTGCCTCGAGTCTCTCTTGCTCTCTGAGTTGTTCTTTCTTAAGCAATGGAGTTCACTCTGCTTCACTGCAGGCTTGGTTCTCTCACAGAGAAGGAAACATGGGTGCCCAGAGTTCCCAAGGCTTGCAGCTCATGACACACCATCAGGGAACCCTGAATCTCTGTCTCTATCATTCTTTTTTTTTTTTTAACTATATTTTAAGATCTGGTGTACATGTGCCGAACGTGCACGTTACATAGTTACACACATGCCATGGTGGTTTGCTGCATCCATCACCTGGTCATCTAGATTAGGCATTTCTCCTAACGCTCTCCCTCCCCTAGCTGCCCACCCCCCGATGGGCCCTGGTGTGTGATATTCCCCTGTGTCCATGTGTTCTCATTGTTCAACACCCACTTATGAGTGAGAACATGTGGTGTTTGGTTTTCTGTTCTTGTGTCACTTTGCTGAGAATGATGGCTTCCAGCTTATCCATGGCCCTGCGAAGGACATGAACTCATCCTTTTTTATGCCTGCATAGTATTCCATGGTGTAAATATGCCACATTTTGTTTATCCAGTCCATCCTTGATGGGCATTTGGGTTGGTTCCAGGTCTTTGCTATTGTAAACTGTGCTGCAATGAACATACATGTGCATGTGTCTTTATAATAGAACGATTTATAATCCTTTGGATATATATCCAGTAATGGGATTGCTGGGTCGAATGGAATTTCTATTTCTAGATCCTTGAAGAATCACCACACTGTCTTCCACGGTGGTTGAACTAATTTGCACTCCCACCAACAGTGTAAAAGTGTTCCTATTTCTCCACATCCTCTCCAGCATCTGGCGTCTCCCGATTTTTTAATGATCGCCATTCTAACTGGCGTGAGATGGTATCTCAATGTGGTTTTGATTTGCATTTCTCTAGCGACCAGCGATGATGAGCATTTTTTCATATGTTTGTTGGATGCATAAATGTCTCCTTTTGAAAAGTGTCTGTTTATAACCTTTGCCCACTTTTTGATGGGGTTGTTTGCTTTTTCTTGTAAATTTGTTTTAGTTCTTTGTAGATTCTGGATATTAGCCCTTTGTCAGATGGGTAGATTGCAAAAATTTTTTCCCATTCTGTTGGTTGCTTGTTCACTCTAATGACAGTTTCTTTTGCTGTGCAGAAGCTCTTAAGTTTAATTAGGTCCCATTTGTCTATTCTGGCTTTTGTTGCCATTGCTTTTGGTGTTTTAGTCATGAAGTCCTTGCCTATGCCGTTGGGGAAACTGGCTAACCATGTGCAGAAAGCTGAAACTGGACCCCTTCCTTACACCTTATACAAAAATTAACTCCAGATGGATTACAGATTTAAACATAAGACCTAACACCATAAAAACCCTAGAAGAAAACCTAGGCAGTATCATCCTCTGGTTTTTTTTTAATCATGACGTTAGGGTGTTGATTTTAGATCCTCCTCCTTTCTCTTGTCAGCATTTAGTGCTATAAATTTCCCTCTATACACTGCTTTAAATTTGTTCTAGAGATTCTAGTACATTGTGTCTTGGTTCTCATTGGTTTCAAAAAACATATTTATTTCTGCTTTCATTTCATTATTTATCCAGTAGTCATTGAGGAGTAGGTTGTTCAGTTTCCATGTAATATGTGGTAAGTTTCTTAATCCTGAGTTCTAGTTTGATTGCACTGTGGTCTGAGAGACTGTCATAATTTCCATTCTTTTGCATTTGCTGAGGAGTGTTTTATTTCCAGTTATGTGGTCAATTTTAGAATAAGTGTGACGTGCTGCTGAGAAGAATGTGTATTCTGTGGATTTGCGGTGGAGAGTTCTGTAGATGTCTATTAGGTCCGCTTGGTCCAGGTAAGAGTTCAAGTCCTGGATGTGCTTGTTAATTTTCTGTCTCGTTGATCTGTCTAATATGATGGTGGGGTGTTAAAGTCTCCCACTATTATTGTGTGGGAGTCTAAGTCTCTTTGTAGGTCTCTAAGAACTTGCTTTATGAATCTGGGTGCTCCTGTATTGGGTGTATATATATTTAGGATAGTTAGCTCTTCTTGTTACATTGATTTCTTTACCATTATCTAATGCCCCCCCCCTTTTTTTTAATCTTTGTAGGTTCAAAGTCTTATTTGACCAGATACTAGGATTGTAACCCTGCCTTTTTTTCCTTTCCATTGGCTTGATAAATATTCCTCCATTCTTTTACTTTGAGCCTATGGGTGCCTTTGCATGTGTAATGGGTTGCCTGAATATAGCCCACCCTGGGTCTTGACTCTTTATCCAATTTGCCAGTTTGTGTCTTTTAATTGGGGCACTTAGCCCATTTACATTTAAGGTTCATATTGTTATGTGTGAATCTGATCCTGTCATTGTGATGCTAGCTGCTTATTTTGCACATTTGTTGATGCAGTTTCTTCATGGTGTCCTTGGTCTTTACATTTTAGTGTGTTTTTGCAGTGGCTGGTAACGGGTTTTCCTTTCCATATTTAGTGCTTCCTTCAGGAGCTCTTGTAGGGCAGCCTGGTGGTGACAAAATCTCTCAGCATTTGCTTGTGTGTAAAGGATTTTATTTACTTAGGAAACTTAGTTTGGCTGGATATGAAATTCTGCGTTGAAAATTCTTTCCTTTAAGAATGTTGAATATTGGCCCCCATTCCCTTCTGGCTTGTAGGGTTTCTGCATGGAGAGCCACTGTTTGTGTGATGCGCTTCTCTTTGTAGGTAACCTGACCTTTCTCTCTGGCTGTCCTTAACATTTCTTCCTTTGTTTCAAATTTGAAGAATCTAACTAGTATGTGTCTTGGGGTTGCTCTTCTCGAGGTGTGTGTCAGTGGTGTTCTCTGTATTTTCAGAATTTGAATGTTGTCCTGCTTTGCTAGGTTGGGGAAGTTCCCCTACATAATATCATGAGTGTGCTTTCCAACATGGTTCCATTCTCCCCTTTCACTTTCAGGGACCCCAATCAATCATAGGTTTGGTCTTTTCACACAGTCCCATATTTCTTGGAGGCTTTGTTTGTTCCCTTTCATTCTTTCTTCTCTAATCTTGTCTTCATGCCTTATTTCATTAAGTTAATCTTCAATCTCTGATATCCTTTCTTCCACACGATCAATTCAGTTATTGATCCTTGTGTATGCTTCATGAAGTTCTCGTGGTCCATCAGGTCATTTATGTTTCTCTCTAAACTGGTTATTCTAGTTACCAGTTTCCGTAACCTTTTGTCTAGGTTCTTAGCTCCTTACATGGGGTTAGAACATGCTCCTTTATCTCAGGGGAGTTTGTTATTATGCACCTTCTGAAGCCTACTTGTATCAATTCGTCAAACTCATTCTCCGTCCAGTTTTGTACCGTTGTGGAAGAGGAGTTGTAATCATTAAAAGTGGAAGAGAGGCACTTTCGTTTCTGGAATTTTCAGCATTTTTGCACTGTTTCTTCCCTCATCTTCGTGGATTTATCTGCCTTTGATCTTTGAGGCTGATGATCCTTGGTTGGGGTTTTTGTGTTGATGTTGATGTCATTATTTCTCTTTGTTAGTTTCTCTTCTAACACTCAGGCCCTTCTTCTGCAGGTCTGCTGCAGTTTGCTGGAGGTCTGCTCTAGACCCTGTTTACCTGAGGGTCACCAGTGGAGGCTGCAGAACAGCAGCGATTGCTGCCTGTTCCTTCCTCTGGAAGCTTCACCCCACAGGGCACTGGCTTGATGCCAGCCAGAGCTCTCTTGCATGAGGTGTCTGTCAGCCCCTGTTACGAAGTCTCTGTCAGTCAGGAAGCCCCAGGGTCGGGGACCTACTTGAGGAGGCACTCTGTCCCCTGGCAGAGCTCAAGCACTGTGCTTGGAGAATGTGTCTTGTCAGTATCCACGGCTCTCTGCAGAGCCAGCAGTTCCAGTGGAACGTTTAAGTCCACTGGAGCTGAGCCCACAGCCACCCCTTCCTCCAGGTGCTCTGTCCCAGGGAGATGGGAGTTTTACCTATAAGCCCCTGACTGGGAGGCTGCTGCCTTTTTTCAGAGACGCCCTGCCCAGTGAAGAGGAATCTGGAGAGGCGGTCTGGCCACAGCCGCTTTGCTGCACTGTGTTGAGTTCTGCCCAGTCCTTCACACTGCGAGGGGAGAACTGCCTACTCAAGCCCCAGAACTGGCGGATGCCTCTGCCCGCACCGAGCTCAGTCATCCCAGGTCAACTTCAGACCCCTGCGCTGGCAGTGAGAATTTCCAGTTAGGGGATCTTAGCTTGCTGGGCTCTGTGGAAGTGGGACCGCTGAGTGAGACCACTTGGCTCCCGGGCTTTACAGGGGAGTAAATGGTTCTGTCTAGCTGGGCTTCCAGGCATCACTGGGGTGTGAAAAACAAAAACAAAAACCTCCTGAAGCTAGCTCAGTGTCTGCCCAAACAGCTGCCCATCTGTGTGCTTGAGATTCAGGGCTCTGGTGGCATAGGGACACATGGGACTCTCCTGTTCTGGGGATTGCAAACAACCGTAGGAGAAGCATATCTGGGCCGGATAGCACAGTCCCTCACGGCCTCTCTTGGCTGGGAAAGGGAGGCCCCGGCTCCTTCCACTTTCCAAGTGAGGTGACACCCCACCCTGCCTCTGCTCGCCCTCCGTGGACTGCACCCACTGCCGCACCAGTCCCAGTGACATGAACTGGGTAGCTCAGCTGGAAATGGAGAAACCACCCACCTTTTGCTTTGGTCTTGCTGGGAGTTGTAGACTGGAGCTGCTCCTATTCGGCCATCTTGCCAGATCTATCCTGCCTAGTTTTTAACCCAAACTTGACCATAGGCTTGCATAAGACATGTCACAGTGCACACAGCATTTGGTACTCTGCACAGAGCTGCACGGCATCGCTCCTGATGCCCTCGCCCAATTCCATCGCTCTTTCTGCCTCTGACCACCCATGAGCTAATTCTCCATTATTTCTCTAGAATAGAAATTTCTCAAGACCAAAACATGGCTGCTTAATGCCTGCTTCATGGACTATGGCTAGGTCATCCTGTGGGACTTAGCAAGTGCTCGAATATACGTTTTGGTCGGATGAATAAATATCCTAGTCTGCTTATTAGATAATTTTCTTGTGTGATGACAATGAGACCTGCTTGCAATTTGTCAGGACTAAGGATGGAAGGTGAACAGATAGATGAGGTCTCAGGAAAGGTTGCTGTGAGAATAGAAATCACAACTGGCTTCTGCAGGCCTGGGCAGGTGAGGGAGGAGTGAGGGGAGGCCCTCGATGGGGGCTGGCTTGGCAGGAAGGCCTGGGACGGAGGGACAGGGATGGTGGGTGGGGCTTTCTCCCCACACTTGCAGGCCGAGTGAGATCCATGGCTCAGTACTGCATGTGATGTTCCCAGATCTGCTTCCCCTCAAGGCCGCTGTGCTCTCCTTGGAGCTGCACATGTGGACTCTGCAGCTCATCGGATGTGCCGACACACACACTGGTGCCCCCAGGCATATTTCCAAGTTGAACAGGTCAACACTCTGGGTTTCAGGATCATAGTTTAAAAGGCCCACCCTGTCACTGGTGCCCTCACAGGGCCATCGCTGGAGATGAAGAAAATCCTGCACTGCCAGCAATGGGCAGAAAAGAGCTTTTCCCTAAGGAGGGAGGCTTCCTATTGCTCCACACATCAGGATGGGCAGACGGAGGCGTCACGGGGGATGAATAACTTGCTTTCTGTTCCTGATGTGAGACTTTACCTTCCCATGCAGTCTGGTAGATCACCTCTGTAGATTTTTGTTTTGCCTTATTTTTGCAAACAAAATGACTAAGGAAAGGGAGGAGGTCAGGGACTCGGGGAGGGAGCATCACTTTGACAGAGGAGTCAGATGGACGCTCTCTGGAAAAGGAAGGTGAGTCAGGCACAGGCTGGGGGGAGCATGGAGTGGGCTGTTTGCAACGTGGGTAGGATCGGGGCTTTACACACAACAGGGGAAACCCACAGCAGTATCTGTCTTCCCCGGTAGGAGACAGTTCTCTGCCCATGCATGTTCCTTGAGGCCACGCTGACAGCCCCTCCCCACCAGGGCACCATGTCCCCGGCCACTCTCCTTTGTGAGCTGGTCTGGCCAAGTACAGGCCTGGGTTGGTGGCCTCAAAGAAAGAAGTGTGGCTGGCCCCGTGACACCCACAGCTTTCCCAAACACCATTCCTGACAGAGCAGGAGCATCTCCATCTTGGATGAACACCACCATTTTAAGTTCCCTTTGATTAAAAGCTGCCTAAATCCAGCCCAAAACACATCAGCCTAATGGCTAATGGCAGCATGACCATAAACCACAAATGACATCTCTGATCAGAAACATGCCAACCCCAAAATAACCTCCTCTCCGACCAGAGATTCAAACCCCGCAATAAACCTTCCCTCTCATAGAAATACTCCAAGCCTGCAACAAGCTCCTCTCTTCTTAAAACCTAAAATATCTTTAGTCTGTAAGAGACAATGCTCTTGACCAAAATTGGCCAGAAGCCCCTCTCAGGTTTATTCTCCAACATCAACCTGTCTTTGACTCTTGAATCACTTTTTGTGTTTTGTTCCTCTTTTTTTAACTCGTGCAATTCCCACTGCACACATGGTTTCTTACAGCTGGATCTTTAGCTTTTAGAAAATTTTGCATAATATATTGTGGCATACATTATATTTTTAAAAACTTGTCTTCATTAAATCTCTGATCAGGTACAAACAATGCATATTTGTCACTGAGTACTAGGAGGTGTGCCATGGATATTTAAGATTGATAAATGAAATGTTATGAAAACTTGTAAGAATTCATTGCAGTTTAGGGATTGCTTATTGTTCTATTATATAGCTTTTAATAGCATTTTATGATACACATTATTTTAATTATTCTTTGTGAAGTAGGAATATTCCCATTTTACACATTGCATACTAAAAGATACAAGAATCTCGTTGACTCTCTTTCTCTAGGCCTCTCACAGAGGCACTTGGGCACATCCACAAATGCTTCTGATCAAAAAGGCAAAGGATGAAGAAACTAGAAAAGTCCAGAATGTCACCAGCAGCCTTCAGGGAGAGCCTGGCTGTCCAGCCAAACCACTGGTCTGGTACAGAGCAGTGGGGAAGTGCTGTGGGTTGAGGGTGTCCCTGTAGCTCCAACCGACCACTCCACATGGATGCCCAAAAACAAGACCCTTCCTTGAGCTTGATTGAAACCCTCCAGTGACTCAGAGGAGGCTTGGGCTCCTGTCACATAGACCCTCCGTCGAGTTCAGTTGAAACCCTCCAGTGACTCAGAGGAGGCTTGGGCTCCTGTCACATAGACCCTCCGTCGAGTTCGATGGAAACCCTCCAGTGACTCAGAGGAGGCCTGTGCTCCCGTCACGCAGAGCCTGGCACTCTCCTGTAAGCACAGAACGTGATCATGGCTCACTCTCTGAGCAGAATTCTGACGATCCTGCAATCTCAAGTGCACTCTTGTACACTAGCCAGCTCTCTGTCCCAGGAGCACTCAGAGATGCTGCCCTGCTTCACCTCACTCCTGAAATGGAAATCACTCCTTGCTCCCTGTCACTGGGGTAAGGTTGGTCTTGGAGCCTGGAGTTCAAGATGGGGTCTCCCTACATGCTCCTCATGTTTGAGTGTCTACCACAGAGGGTGAGAGAGATACCGATGGGCCAGGGGATTCCCAGCATTGAAATCCAGTCTCAGGGACTGAGTCCTTCCCGCAATACGACTGACCACTCCTGCCCTCTTTTAAGCCAGGTCAGTCCACCCTGCAGCTCACTCCGATGTCTAGCAGCAAGCCACACAGGCACTAGGAAACGTCCAGGGTAGACCAATGAGGGCTCCTTCCAGCCTATCTTTAAAACGATTACAATAAAATTACAATAGGCTCCTCCCAGCCTACCTTTAAAACAATTACAATAAAAATCAAGGCTTCTACTCACACTCCTCTCCGTCTCTGGCCTCTGAACCCTGGGACTGCACACTGGCTTGGACATGTTAACATGCACTCCCCGACTCCTCTCAGGTCTGGAGTCCTTCCCTCCAGCCTTTGGCCCAGGGCTCTCTCCTTAGTGACCCCTGTACCACATGAGCAGGCCTAGTTCATTGTGTCCAAGATATTCTGCAAAGGCCTCATTACCTCAGAAGGGCTAAGGAGTTCCTGATGACTTAGGGTCTACAGGATTCAAAATGCTCTGAGCAGAGTGAGAATCCAAAGACCAGTTCCAAATAAGACACCCTGAGGAGCACCAAGAGCGCCCCATCAGCAGTTTAAAAATCCTAAACCTCTAAGCCGAGGAGACGTGCCATGTCACTTCGCCCGCAGTGAAGGCCATCTACACAAATATCCTAGCCGGTCTCAACTCCTTTGGAAATGACCCTAGCTTCATGCTGTGGGCGCTTCAAAGACCATCAGAGATCTCACAAACAGGGATGGCACCAGGTAAGATGATCATGGATCCCACAGACAGGGATGGTGCCAGGCAAGACAGTCATGGATCCCACAGACAGAGATGGCGCCAGGCAGCCCGTGGTGCATGGCAGGAAAACGGAGGGCAAAACAACGCAGGGATTAGAGAGTGAAGACTTCCAGCTTTAGGAAGATGGCTGAAGCCCGCAAAGAGTTAACGGCCTTCCATCGGGTCTGGGAGGATGAGCATGGTTTGGATAGAGACACTGGAGCAGCATGAACTAAAGGGTCACAAAGGAAGGACCTCAGCATTTAAGGGAAGTGTTGGATAGAGAAGTCTGGTGAAATGGGCAGAAGGCTGGAGAGGCAGCCAGGCTTAACTCACGGAGGCCTGGACTGACCCGAGTGCAGTGGACAAGAAAGAAGCCTTGGAGATGGGTGGCCAGCAGTGCTGCCAAGATGAACAAGTGAGAGAGGAGACCAGGTACCCAGGAACCAGATGGCAACTGTGAAGTGGGCAGACATCACCCAACCCACGGCTGGTGCCATTTTCCATGTCAACAGACACGTGGAGCGTCTCCATCTGAAATGCTCTCAAAGGTCTGTGAAGTCCACAGCGCAGTGAAGCACTGATGAGATAAAGCCCGTGTGTGTCCGTGTGAGTATTCAGCACAACAGTATCTGGGCAGGAGGCATGTCCCTTAAATAACTGCCTTTATTTAGAAATGCAGACCCCGAACGCTTCAAGAATCCTGAGCCCCAGTCTGGCTTTGCCACCTCCTGACTCTGTGAGGTTGAGTCAGCCGACTTGTCAGGACCCCTTTGTAAAATGTATGATGTTTCCATTCCAGTAGAGTTAGAGTTTAAAAGTTTGCGCATTTGTAAAATTATGGGGTTAGACTACATTATTTTAAGCAGACTTCCAATTCTTAAAATAACTACACAAACAAAAGCTAGGATGAGTCTATGATTTCAGGCAAATTCTAATTGGTTCATTCTACTCTAGATCTTTTTCTTTTGTATCTAAAGTTTAATTAACTGACACCTTCTGGTATACACTTGATCTCTGTGGATAAGATGGTGGACTAAAAATGTGTTAGAATAGAAGAAAGGACGTGAAGAGTGCAATGATGTGTCTTCAGAACGGCCAGCTGTGCTGAATGGTGGTGAGGAGCCAGCTCTGTCCTGAGACATCTCGAAGACTCTCTGGCTGGTCCTTTCTGATTCGTTCTCCCCCGACCTGGCTGCTCTCACATGTTTGTTTGTGCTTCTTTGTCTTCTGCTGGGTTGGCCTGTCCTGGATCGCAGGGTCTGATCAGGTTCTTGGACTCCACACACTCCACAATCCCATATGCCACCATGGTCAGGCTCAGGACCCCCAGCAGAATGTAGAGCTTGACGTGGACGCACAAAAATGTGCTGTACCCGAAGGCAGTGACGAAGCCCAGGGCCTCCCCCAGGCGGTAATTGGCGAAGGCAGCCTCCTTGCTCTTCTCAAACAGAATGCCATAGAGAGCTGCGGGGAGAAAGTGGAGTGAGAGCTCTGCCGGGGCCGCAGTGACCCTGTTGGTGAAAAGAGCACGGCTTTCCCACTGCCCCATTGTCTCAACAAAATCAAGACACTTTCCTAACTACAGAATGCTTGTACATGGAGGATGAGAGTGTGAACCCCGAAAATCTGAGACAGGTCTCAGTTAATTTGAAAAGATGATGTTTCCGAAGTTGAGGACGGGTGCCCATGACACAGCCTCAGGAGGTCCTGAACACGTGTGCCCAAGATGGTCAGAGCACAATGTAGTGTTATCTTTCTAGGGAGACCTGAGATATCAATCAACACAGATCAGAGGAACACCGGCTTGGTCCGTAAAGGCGAGACAACTCCAAGCAAAGTGGGGAGACTGGAAGCAGGGAGGGGCTTCTGGGTCCCGGGCAGAGAGAGAGAAATGGATGCATATGTTGAGTTTCTGATTCGCCTCTCCCAGGAGACAAGCAGGTCTGCACCTATCTCAGTGAGCAGAGGGGTGACTTTTAACAGGGTGGGAGGCAGATTGGCGCTAAGTCGTTCCCAGCCTGACTTTTCCTTTAGCTTCGTGATTTTGGAGCCCCAGGATCTTCCTGCTTGTGTCACAGCCTTGGAGGGCCTGGGGGGATGAGGCCAGGTCCATCCCAGGCAAACAGATGATGTCACTGAGATAGGGATTCCCTGCAAGAAACAAAGTGCCCAGATAAACCCCTCACAACACAGGCGCTCGCCTTCCTGGGGCCGGCCTGCTTGTTTCAACTGCAATGTCACAGACGTCCTGGGAACAAGGCACCAGGGACCTTCCACTCCCATCCAAAGAGGTGTTCCCCTGCCCTCACCACTGGATTTAAAGAAAGTGGTGAAACGCAGCTGGTCCCAGGGTTTGTTAATTTGTTTTATACAAAAAACTCACATCAGGAATGTTCCTCTACTGATGAGGACCACGGTGCCCACAGGATCAGGGTTGGCATCGCTGGTGAGGAGGCCTATCACTCTCCTGTACCCCCCATATGACGGGACAAGCAAGTGTCTCACCAGGGGGTCATCCGCCCCAACCCACAGCCCCAGCCTAATCATGAGAAAACAGAGAACAAACCCAAATTAAGGAACAGTCTACACAATACAGTGCTCTTCAAAAGGGTCAAGGTCAGGAAAACAAGGAAAATCAAAAGCTGTCACAGACCAGCCTAGAAGATACGATGACCGAGTACAGCGGGCAACCCGGGACGGGATCCCGGCACAGAGAAAAGAACATGTGGGAAAACTGGAGCAACCCAAATAAAGGCTGTGCCTCCACCAACTGTCACCTGGCAGTGCGACTTCCCAGCTGTAGGACTGTCCCGGGGCTAGTAAGATGCTCAGCATTCAGGGAAGCTGGCACAGGGCCGAGGGGGTAAATGCCTCGGGTCTGTAGGTTGGTACCTTTCGAGAGGACTCTCTGTGCTGCTTTTCTGTAAATCTAAAACAATTTCACAATAAAAAGTGGATTTAAAAAGACAAAGCATTGCTCTCAGCATGGCCTGTCTACGTGCTCTTCCCAGGTGGCCCAGGGTTAAGAGACCAGGATGTGGCTCCTGTCCTCTAACACCGGGACGTGGATCAGAAGCCAGCAATCGCGTTGGTCAGAGAAGACAGTTGAGTGAATCTGAAGAGAATCAGATTTTCTGAGTTTATCAGCTTGAAAAAGGCCAACAGGGCAAAGAAGTATTTTGAGACCACGCATTCCGTATCTCAGTGGAGCGCATTGGCGGGGAGGGTTGCCATGGCGACCACACTAATGTTTCACTGGCTGTGGGAGGGAACAAGCAGACAGGAGTGCCTGGCAGCGATCTCCCCTAGCAGAGGCTGGGGGATCACTGGAGCCCAGTGGGACAGAGAGCCGCGGATTCTGGATTCTGCCCCAGGAAGGAGGGGCTGGAACGGGGAAGTCCTCTGGCCTGCCTCCCAGTGAGAGGCCTTAATGATCCATCTTCCAGTTGAGCAGCGATGACTGCAAGGCGAGGACAAACTGCAGTGGGTTTTATTCAGTGTCGTTAACTAGGAAGGAGTGTGGCCACATGTTTTCTTTTTCTTTCTTTCTTGTTTTCTTCTTCTTCTTCTTATTTTTTTGCATTTCACTCTTGTTGCTCACTCTGGAGTGCAATGGCGGGATCTCAGCTCAGCACAATCTCTGCCTTCTGAGTCCAAGTGATTCTCCTGCCTCAGCCTCCCGAGTAGCTGGGATTACAAGTGTGCACCACCACACCCAGCTAATTTTGTAGTTTTAGTAGAGACGGTGTTTCTCCATGGTGGTCAGGCTGGTCTGGAACTTTTGACCTCAGGTGATCCACCTGCCGTGGGCTCCCAAAGTGCTGGAATTACAGGTGTGAGCCACTGCGCCCAGCCTACTCTTTCACTTTCTTTTTATTTTTTTTGGTGAGACAAAGTCTCCCTCTGTTGCCCAGGCTGGAGGTCAGTGGCACAATCCTGACTCACTGCCACCTCTCCTCCCAGGTTCAAGCGATTCTTGTGCCTCAGCCTCCTGAGTAGCTGGGATTACAGGTGCCCGCCACCATGCCAGGCTAATTTTTTTGTATTTTTAGTAGAGATGGGGTTTCATCATGTTGGCCAGGCTGGTCTCGAACTCCTGACCTCAGGTGATCTACCACCTCAGCCTCCCTAAGTGCTGGGATTATAGGCGTGCCACATAGTTTGTCAAAAGAAAGCACACATTAGGAGAGAAAAGGATTAGAAATCTAACTTGCTATTTAGGAAAAAAAAAGTCAGAGAGAGCTATTCTTGAGATGGAGCCAAAGCTACATAAAATTTCCAGATTTTTCCAAAAAATAGAGAACAGAGACCTTGTGTGCGCTGTGCCACCTGTGGAGCCACCCTGCCTGAAGAGCAGGAACGTGGCACTAAAGTGCTACTCACGAAGGACCGTTGAGAGTATAAAGTATTTCACCTACTTCTGCAGTAGATGAAAATATTTTCCCCAACATTTTGCTTTTTTTTTTTTTTGAGACAGACTCTTGCCCGGGTGCCCCGGTTGCAGTGCAATTACGAGATCTCGGCTCACTGCAGCCTCTGCCGCCGGGGTTCCAGGGCGCCTCCAGCCTCAGCCTCTGGGTAGCTGGGACCACTGGCATGTGTCATCACACCTGGCTCATTTTTGTATTTTTAGTAGAGATCAGGTTTCACCATGTTGGCCAAGCTGGTCTCAAACTTCTGAGCTCAAGTGATCTGCCCACCTCAGGCTCCTAAAGTGCTGGCATTACAGGCACGAGCCACTGTGCCCAGCCAATTTTTTTCAAATTACTTTTTTCCTGTACAAAAATACAGAAATAATTTTCATTTAAATTAGCATCCCTTATTAAAGGGATCCTTTATTCCAGGCATTCACTGGACTTGGACATTCATACTGTTTGACCTTAGGTAGCCTTAACAATTCAACAAGGTTTTGCCTGAGAGGACCCTGTGTCCATATAAGGAAGGGAAGAGTTGAGTCCACTATTCAATGTCTCAGGAAGAACAAAAATCAAATATAAATGACCACATTCACTGGGAGCATTTAGAGAATTATCGTATGGAATATTGTGGGGATAGTTGTCCTGTGTTTTCCTTTTAATTTAATGTGTAAACACATTTTACAATTAAGTCAGCTCAGAGAAGTCACTGTGCATTTCTGGTAATGGGATGTGCCTCTGGGGAGCTCAGTAAAACCACGCCTCCGGGGACGGTTGGGATCAACGCTGCCTGATGCTGTTTGGTAACATAGCTAGGAGCACTACAGCCGCGTGACAGGCCACTAGCGCATAATTCTGCACTGGCAGAAACACGCGTGAGTCTCTGTTGTCTCCCCTCCATTAAATCAGTGTATGTTCTGTGAAGCAATGCCCCCGCCTGGCCTCCAAAGTCCCGTCCACGCCATCCAGGCTCCCGGCCTCCATCCCGACAAGCCAGAGCGTGGTGCCCGGCCGAGTACACACTCATCTTGGTAAAGAGCTTCAGCGCGTCTGCCTGCAATACTCAGGCAGCAGAAGGGACCTGAAGCACAGCTCCTTCAACCAACCGTGTGGGTGTTTTCAGCTGTCCTATAGAGAGGCGACCCAACACCTCCAGGAAGACAGGAAAGGAAGTGCCTGGAGTGTGTGCGCCGCCATCTGAGGTCACCCCTGCTCTCTACCCTCAGCGCCAGGTCTCTCATCTCAGAAACACTGGCCTGTAGGTCGTTTGTGGATTTGCTTTTCACATTTTCTAAGCCCCACGTGTTTGCCAGATAAAGGCAGAAGGGTGATGTCTCTCCGGAAGGGAAGAAGGTCCCGTGTGAGCCGTGGTCACCTCCGAGAGGACCCGTCATCGGCCTCATCCACATCTCTTACACAAGCTGAGTCTTCAATCTTTGGGCCTCTGACACCCCTCGGGGCCTTGGATGGGGTTTTAGGGAAACTCAGAGTTCCCACCCTAAGCCCTCATCTCTCCTTTTCAACCAGCGCACACCCTCCAGCCAGCGGCCACACCCGGCCCCTGCTTCCTTCTCTCCCTGGTGACTTTCTCCAAAACCCTTTCACACTTCTCCCTGTGGAAACCACGGCCGGCCAGCCCAAAGCACCGAAGGGCTCAGCAGAGCCTGGCTGGGGTGCAGGGGTGCGATCTCCACTCGCTGCCACCTCTGTCTCCGGAGCTCAAGGGACTCTCCCGCCTCAGCCTCCCGGCAGCTGGAATCTGGGTGCAATGGCTGCACCCCTCCCGGCTCGCCTGCCCTGAGGCCTCCTCGTGTCCCGCCTGAGCCTGGCTGCTTCCTCCCTGGCTCCTCCTGGGCTTCCGCTCTCCTCCCACCGCTGCCCTCCTGGCCGGGCCGCCCTATTCTGTGAGGACGTTGGCACTGGGCTCCCGCCCTCATCATGGGCGTCACCGTCCACCCAACAACCAGCCCTCCCGCTCCCTCCAGGGCTGCACCTTGGACCTTGTCACCTGCCTCTCGGATTTGATTGTTGGGACACGGGCAGGACTCCACGGAGCTCCTGGTCACTCCTGAGTGTCAGCACTTTCTGCCGCTTCCACTGACCCTGGCTGGGTCTGACCCTCTCCTGCAGGCCGGCCGGCAGGTGGGGACCTGGTTTGCCGCTCCACCCACCTCTGTGCACTTCCCCAGGCCGCCTTCTCCGGGACCCCAACTCAGCAAGGCCTCCGGCCCCGGCTTCCTCCTGCACCCCACCCCCTGGAGAGCAGTCCGCCCAGACGTGCTGCAGGTGTGGTCTCTAGGACGATGCCCACCCTGGCCGCCCCTCCTCCCCGGCATACACAGGGCCCCCGCCCGCTGCTCCCAGAAAACCCACCATTGCCCAGGAAGCCCCAGTGCTTTCTCCACAGACTCTGATCCTGGTGACCTGTGACACCTGTGGCTTGTGGTTCACACTGCCACCTCCACTGCCCGAGGGCTCCTGGGAAGGCCCTGTGTGTTCACACCCAGGCCCTGGCGCGTGGGGAGTGCGCCTCTGCTCATGAGCAAGTCTGAATAAAGGGTTTTAGTCATGAAGAGACCACTGTCCGGGGGTCAAGAGTCTTACACCCAGGCTTGAATGGGCGACTTGACTTGAGGTAAATGACATCTTCCCGAGGGAATGGTGCCCCAAAGGAACCTCGGGTGGTTTTCCTCTTTTGCATCATGAATCTGAATAAATGCTCAGAGAAAATACATCAGACCGAGAGGCGACATCAAAGCCCTCGTGGCCCTCCGTCTCTCCCATCTCACCTCTCCTGCCTCTGGTCCATTGGCATCTAACGAGCCCCACAGCTGCCTGGGCCGGGGCCCCCCCGGAGGAAGGGGCGTGGGCTGGGTACTCACCATTGTTCTGTGTCTGCCAGACGGCATCTGCCACGCCCCACAGGCCTGAGAACACGAAGAACACCGCCAGCTGGTCGGCACGCGGTCTCCACAGCAGGAGGGCGACCATGCAGAACAGCTGGGTCACCGCGCCTGGGGTGCAGAGGGGAGACCCCCGGGTGATGAGGGTCGTCATCATGGCCTAAAGGGGCCCCTCTGAGGGATCAGCGCTGGAGCCACCGTCCTCTGGAACCTTAGCTTCGTGCTCCACGTTCCCTTAACGCTCTGGAAGTGTCTTTTGAGTTGGAATCTTGACATTAATTTCTGAGCTGGTGTGTCTACCTGTTGCCAGCTATAAGTCAATCCTCTGTACCACACCCCTGCTGTGTGGCCCTCGGCCTCAGCCTGGAGGGTCTGGGTGTGGCCTGACATCATGTTGGGAAGGAGGGTCACCCTGTCTGGGCCTGAGGTTGCCCCTAATCCATGAGGATTCAAGTCAGAAAGAGAAGGGACTTCTCATTAGGGATGAGCTGAAGGATCGCAGCTCCTTTCTGAGTGGTCAGGGGATAGGACACAGTGTGCCATGGTGTCATCAGAGGCTTCCAAATGGGGGCATGGGGACCGGAGGGAGGAGGCTGCAGACCTCCCAGGCAGGTGACATCTGTGGCCCCACTCTGTGACCCGTCCTAGCAGGTCACAGCTTTGGGCCCTGATTTCCACAGACTGTGGCATCTCTAGGATACAGTAACGAGGCTGCCCCTTGACGCTGGAGACTTCACAGAGGAGCGGGAGGAGCGGCGTCTCTGGAGGTGGAAAGGCAGGTCCCACCGCATGCCCAAGGCTGTGCCACCCGGGGCAAGTCCCTCCACGTCTCCGCTCCATGAGTTCCTGTCTGTAAGGGGACACTGTCTGCTTCACAGGGCGACTGTGAAGACGGATAGGAAACCCCAGGCAGAGCCTCCAGGCTCCACGGCCCTGGGGGACCCTCACTGTGTGCCCTTCCTCTGGCTGCGCCCCCACGCCCAGCACTGCCTGAGGTATTGACGTGCCAGGCGCTGTTTTTCTGAGTGCCTGCATTCCTCATTGCTCACACGATCTCTAACTCTTCTCTTTCCTGCCCTTCCCAGGAAAAATGGAAGGCGCTGTGTGTTTAGGAAGGAATCTGCAGCCGTAGAAGGTTTGTCATTATCTGCTGTGTGAACAGACACCGAACAGAGACGCCCCAACCCCAGCGTGGCCTTCCAGTGTCGAGGGACACTGGCTTAGTGTCCCTCCATTGTGTGTGCAGAGACCCTGCCCCGCCCCACACTGGTCTGGTCACCACACCGAGTGCCCACTCGGAGCAGGCACTTGCTGTGTGGCCTCGTGCCGGGCACAGTGCCTGCCCAGAGCCAGCTCCGGGAGAGATCTGATTCCTGCCTGTTGAGGGGATGAAGGAAGACCTGAACGAATGAAGGCATCTCTGCAGGGTGTTACTAATTTCAAAGTAGTTTCAGGGGCAGCTTTCCAGCCCTGTCCTGTCTGTGAGCTGCAAGCTTTGGCTACTTGGAATCGTCAGGATGACGGGATGGACCCACGCTGCCACCTACCCAGCACGTAGAGCGCGACCCTGCCGGTGTACTGCGAGACCTTCCCATACAACACGGAGCACAGCGCGTCGGCGGCCGAGAAGCAGATCATCACGTAGCCCACGAACTGGATGCCCAAGGCGCAGGTGACATAGGACTGGGGAGGGGGAGCAGAGCCACGTCAGGGACGCTCCCAGGCCTCCCGGGCTCGAGCTGAGGCTGCAGTTGGGGGCCTGGAACGTCCCCTCTGAGAGGGCCGCTGGCCAGTGTGGCCCATGCCTTCCTGTCAGCTCTGCGGCTCCCGTGCAGGAGAAAAGCTCGTGTTTGTAAGAAAACCCTCTCTGGGGAAGAACTAAAATGAGGGGTTTGGACAGCTCTGGACGAAATTCCTCCTCATACATTCTATGCCATTTGCTGTGAAATGTGCATTATTTCACGTGGAAGCCAATGTGTCCTACCCTTGCTGGGGCCGATCATTGCCTCTTAGGTCTAAAGGGAGTTGAACAAAAGAGAGAAAGTGAAGAGGTTGCCCTGACACCTCCCGGGGCCTCAGAGCGGCCCAGCCGCTGGCTGCAGTTGTGCTCCCACGCCCACCCCATGCCCATCACGGGGGCCCTGAGGGCTGGCACGGAGGACAGGGGCCACGATAAGAAGACTGTGCCACAGCCACACGGGGGGTGCCAAGGACAAGTCCAGTGGAGGAGCAGGAGGGGCTGTCCCCAAAACGCCAAGTGGACCTTTCTATTATCTTGTGTTTCCTCTTCTAAGCCCCTAAGATTCTCCGTCGACTGTCCTAGAAGTAGCATTGACAGATAGAATCAAGTGCATGGGACTGTTGCACGGGCACACTCCTCTAAGAAATGTCTGTGCTTTACCTGAAATTCCAATTCTACCTCAGGTGCCTTTTATCTTGCTAAGCTGGCAGCCGTGCCTGGGAGGGATCAGGGGTGGGGACGGCAGGGAAGTTTCCTCCAAAGGAGAGCCCCAGAGGGCGGGGCACAGACACAGGCCCCCACTGGTCTGGCTCTGGCCCCCAGTTCTCTACAGTCCCCAAGAGAGGCTGCTTTCTTTATGCATCCCGAGGTGGGGCACAGCCTGTGTCACCTTGTCGGAGGAAGGGGGCAGGAGTGGACAGAGAAGCAGCCTGGGGAGCCACATCGACTTTTAGATTGTGAAGCATGACTTGAAAACTAGAGGGAGAAGGAATCTCAGTGGTGTTCATGGACTTAATGCCTTTCCTATCGGGAAGCTCTAAAGTGACAGTGTAGGGTGAGGCCCAGCGAGGTGAACACGAATGGGCGTCTGCCGTGAGTCAGCGGGAGCTGCCCATTCACTTGCTCTGGCTCTTTCCCCGGGAGCCACGGATCAAGCAAGAAGTTCTCCCTGGAGACAAGAGGTCGAACTCCTGGGAGTTGGAAGTGACTTGGAAGTTGAGCCCCGGAATCATAAACTCAGCTAATGCAGGACTGGGAGCTCAGGACCCGGTTCCCTCCAGCCCCAGCCCCGGGCAGGTGGCCTGAGACGCTCTGTGGTCCTGCTGGTGCAGACACAGGTGGGGCAGTGATGCCACACATGGCCGGAGCCACCAGCCCTGGCTTTCCTTCATACCCTTGTGTACTCGCTGGAGAGGAATCCTTGCTGCAATCCACTGTACAGCGGCAGCAGGATTAAGAGGCACAGACGTTTATCTCTGTAGAGCTTGAACGTCGACAGTAAAGTGGACCAGGGAGGGGGTGATTTCTTCTCTCCTCCACTTTGTCGTTGAACATCTCGTATGGGTTCAAGGAAGGCAGCTATCATCAGCACAGCCAGGACACCACTCCCTGAGAGGAAAGAGCAAGCGCTTCAGCTTTCATGAAGGCCCAGAGGCAGGCGCCTGGTATGGATTTATTTTAGTGGCTCATCCTCCTCTCGAGAGGGTGGGCTATTCAGATCCAGATTTCAGGTGACATTACATGCGGCACGCTTACGGATCTCAGGTGTCTAGTTGCATTGATCGTGCTGATTCTATGATTAGCTCATGACTCACCAGCTTTCACATGAAACCTGCCACAATAGGTCAGTACTGTCTTCACCGGCATAACATACAAACAATTGGGGAGAGACCCCAGACGTTTTAGTGTCCTTAACCATTGAGAGTGTTTCTCATTCTAATCCTCTAAGCAATTTATAACAGCAGCCAGCTTTTTATTGATTTTTTTTAGGATAATGATTCCCACAAGGGTGCTTTGCTACACTTTTGTTTATTTCAAATAAACAATTTTGTGTAAAAATCCTCCAACAGGAACTGGTTAAAGATACTAAGGTGTATCCCAACTGCAATGAAATGTTGTGCATTCGAAGAAAATAAAAAAGCAGTTCTTTATGCAAGGATGGGAAAATGCCCACCATAAATGGTGAAAAGAGAAAAATCAACCCAGGCGCAGAACCTGGTGTCGAGTGCGCTACCACTTGAATTTAGTAAGGAAGGACATAAAGATGTGTTTGTTTACACGTGCATTAAATATGACTAGGAAATAAAGCAGACATGGGCTTTCTGGGTCTGAGGACGGCAGTGAGAGGGAGACTCCCCCACGTGCCCTTTTACAGTGCGGTGGTTCCCGCCAAAGGGGTTCATTCCAAGCCTCCAGAGGAGGCCTGAAACCATGGGTGGTGTCAGATGCGACGTATACCAGGTATTTTCACTCGGACGACAGAGGGGGCTACGAGAGACTATGGCACGGGAGCATCTGTGGTGTGGACATGCCGGACAGAGGGGAGAGTCATGGCCTGGGCGGGGCGTCTGTGATGGGGACAAGCTGGACAGACGGGAGGGTCACGGCCTGGGCGGGGCAGACAGGACCACCAGAGATTTCATCACACTAATCAGAACAACATGCAACCTAAACCTTATGAATTATTATTTCTGGAATTTTCCACTTACGGTTCTCGGACTGCAGCTGGCCCCAGATCACTGAAGCCACACTCAATGAAATGGGGACAAGGGGGACTCCTGGATGTGCACTGTCAACTATATAAATGGGTTATCTATGCAAAAATATTGTAACTATTCATTTCATCCATGAGGAAACATCCTGTTCTTTCTCATAATTCCAAACTATGATGAGTAAATGTCCATCACTTCTGTCCAACACTTGATTATTTGATGCAACTTAATTTCTGTCCACAGAGAACTGACATTTATTTAGGCGTTTCTCACTGTACATAGAAGCCCTTTAGTCCCTTGACCATTGTGAGTGCCCTCTGTGATGTCGTCACGTCTCCACTGTTGCTCTCCCACCTGGCAGTGGTAATGATACAGTGTTTGGGGCATCACAGGTCACTCAGGAGTGGCGGCGATTCTTCCCTTCTCTCTGGGCCAGAACCTTTCAGAGCGGCCCATTCCTACCTCCGAGAGCTCAGACCCCTGCTCCCCTAAAGACGGGAATTATCTGACTTTCCTGTGTCTGACCAGCTTTATCTAGTGCTCCCTCGGCCTCTCTCAGTGTCAGCCTCCACATGTGCCACGCAGTGGGCTTGCTGCAGCACGACGGCCTAGCAGCTGAGCGTTCCTGAAACTGGGAGGTTCTGCAAAGCCAGCTCTCTTCCAAGCTGTGCACAGAAACAGCAGAATCCTAGCACCCGTCTCAGAAGGCACCACTGTGAATGCTGGTCACCGAGAAATGCACAGATTCATTTCTAGGCTTCATTTCCTGTTATCTGGCCACTTACCGTCTTGGCTAAACATATGCCCCTTCCCATGTCACGACAAGTCAACAGTCTCTTGAAGTTTCTGAAATTCCATGTGAAAGCGGGAGTCCTATGGCCCTGCTCATTTCTCAGTCGCCCTTCATTTCCCGCTGTGTTGTCCTGGCCCCCGCGAGGTCTGGCGGGTTGTCACGCCTGCACAGGAGGCCAAAGGGTATTTACCAGTGTTGGGGCTCCCTTCCAAGCTGACCCCTCGAGCAGACCCTGTGTAGGCCATGTGGAAAAATTACATTTTTCTCCACTCACTGAAGGCAGCTCCATCTGCACCATCTCGTCTTTTGGACCAGGACTTCAGTGTCAAGCAGTCCAATAGGACACGGCCTCCAATCTCCCCCAAAATCCTCCCGAGAGGGGAGGCGGGTCCCGGACACAGAAGCCACACCACTTTGTTCAGAATTATGTGTGTCCAGATGTCGTGTGACTCAGAGCCCTTGGAGGGGGCTGCATTGGGGGATGCTACACAGCTGTGTCCTAAGTTCTAAAGAGAACGGCTCTTTGCAAGAAACGTGACTACGAGTGCAACGCCCAGGAAGCTGGGACGGTTACCCAGGGAGAGGCTGTTCTTGTTCTGTTAGGTCCATTTTTCTCTTTTCCTGCGTTTTCCTTCATGGTGACGTGGCCTTGCTTTATAGAAAAGGAGACATACGGGATCCTGCAGGGTGCTATGACCACAATGGTATGACAGCTTCTTCATTTACATGTGTGTGATCTCTGCTGTTTGTCACTTCTACACCTGGACTCCCTTAGCCTGAGGGATTCCTTGAGTGGAGAACTGTCTGTGAGGCCTACATGGCTGTGGCTGTGGCCAGGAAGCACACTGAAGGTGTCCCTGCAGGGGAGGCCCAGCAGACAGCAGCCGCCTGTGGAGGACAGCGGGCAATGAAGGGCCTGGAAGCCACGGAGATGTGTGTGCTGTTCCTCTAGAGCAGGGGCCGACACACTGTGGTCTCCGGGCCAAAGACCACTCACCGCTGGCTTTTGAAAATAAAGTTTTGTTGGCACGTGGGCACGCTCATGTGCTTACGTGTTGTCTGTGGCTTTTCCCACTGCAAAGACTACGTTGAGCAGTCGCAACAAGGACCCTGTGATCCTCAGAAAGGTCTTTACATGGAGAAATATTTGTGGTCAGCCCTTCACAGACGAAGGCTGCCAGCCCTACTCCAAAATTCTGTTCTTTTATAGACAGGAGACGTCCTTGCTGGTGACTGCACAGGAACTGGTGGAGCTGGAAGGAGACCTGAGGCTCTTGACTCAGCTCAATGTCCTCGAGTCCCCAGCCTCGCAGCTGTGTAGAGGAGGCAATGAGGGGAAGTGTGGAGGAAGCACAGGCCTGGCTGCTCCCCGGGACCATGTGGATGGGAACATCAGGGCCCGCTGGGAAACGTGACCAGGATTCCAAGTCAGCAGAGACTCGCAGACCAGACGGACCGTGGCCTCTCCCGACTCCCTGTCCCCACGTTCCCCTCACTTCTGCAGCCCTCAGTCTGGGCTTTGCCTGCCAGTACCCCCACAGGTTGCTCTCTTGATGGATGTCAGCAGCCTCTCACTGGCTAAGAGCCTGGTCCAGCCTCCTCCCTGAGCCTCCTGGGAGCCCTGCCCACTCAACACTCACAAAACACTTCCCCAGCTGATTCTGCAACCCTAGTGCCCTCCCAGACCCTGGTGTGGCTTTCTGTCTCCTCCCAAGGCTCCGGTTCTCTGCCTGGTCCTTACCGTTGCTGGACCAGGAGCCTGGCTATACTCCCTTCGTCCCAACAATTCTCTCTGCTTTTTCTCCCTAAGATCCTCATCCCTGCCATGATTCCAGTCACCCCTCAGAAGATGCCTCCACGTCCACACTTGCATCGGCCTCTGGTCTGAGCCCTGCACAGCATCAGACTGCCATTGGACACTACGCAAAGTCCCGCTGGGTCCTCAAGCCGGGTGTTCCCAGCCTGACCTCATCTTCCTTTCGACCCCAGGGCTGTCTCACTCTTCCCCAGACCGTGTCCAGCCCACACAAGCCCTGCGGGCCCATCCCTCAGCCCCTCCGGCTCTGCCTCCCATTCCTGCTCCCTCCTCTGGACTCCGCACTCCATCCTCAGTGGGTCTCTGCCTGCTGTCCTTCCAAACTTCCAAGTCAGGCTGGCACAGGGTCTGCCTAGGAGGCAAGTCTGCGCCCGTCCAGATCCTTTGGCACAACGTCGAGGACCACAGCTAGTCCTGGGCTCCATCTCTCCCTTCCACCTTGCTCCAGCCGTGAAGCTCTCCCTGGACTTCTCCGCACCTCTGTCGCCAGGGCCCTCTGGCATCACCTCCCTGCCTGGCCAAATCTCGCTCATTGTCCAGACTCGGCTTAGGGACCACCCACCCTGGAGGCTTTCCTACAACCCAGTGCTCCAGGGACATGCTGCCAGACAGCTGGGAACTGAGCTCAGAACACCATCCCACAGGGTCTCGGTGAGCGGGGTGCATGTCTGTCTCCTTCACTAGGCTCTCAGATACTAAGGGCCAGCTTCTGGTCATCTGAGTGTCTGGACCAAGAGGGCCCAGCATGGCACGCACCTGTGCTCAGTACGCTTTGTCGACTGCCAGCGATCGCGTTACAAGTGCTCACTCAGAGCCTCTGATTTGGAAGTGGCCTGAGGGGACCTGAGGGTGGGTGCAGCACATGGCCTCAGCACAAGGAAGAGCTCTGCGGTACGCAGGAACTCTCCTCACCTCTGACCCTGACAGAGCGTGGGACGCTGTGCCCCCAGAGCTCACAGCTGCCAGGCCTTTCATCTTCAAGAAGGACCCATTCCAAGGCCTTTGTGAATCCCCAAATCCAAGAATGACCAAGAATACATATGTATATTGAGACAGAGTCTCACTCTATTGGCCAGACTAGAGTGTAGCAGCACGATCTCAGCTCACGGCAACCTCCGCCTCCTGGGTTCAAGCCATTCTCCTGCCTCAGCCTCCTGTGTAGCTGGGATCTCAGGCCCCCACCACCACACCCAGCTAATTTTTGTATTTTCAGTGGCGATGGGGTTCCATCATGTTGGCCAGCCTGGTCTCAAACTCCTGACCTCAAGTGATCTACCCCTTGGCATCCCAAAGTGCTGGGATTACAGGTGTGAGCCGCTGTGCTCAGCCTAAAAGAATATAAATTCCTTTCAAAATGGTTTTAAAAACTCTTTGACTGTATTCTATTCAAAGTAGTAATAAACTTTTGAGTATAATGCTAAAGTCACATATGAAACTATTAACATAATATTCTCTATTAAAATGAACTCCTAAGAATAAGCCTTGTCATGACAATTAACTTCCTCTGGGTGGACATTTCGTCATGAGCTTGCAACGTCTCCAGCTGAGGTACAAGCAGCCCTTGGGAGGACGCATCCCTCTAGCCCTTCCACAGAAGGCACTCAGTACATTTCTCAGAGAAAAATGGTGATTCATAGAGATTACGGAAGCTCACGGCCCCTCGGACACAGCTGAAACACAAATAGTCAACCCCCAGGGTCCTGGCCGGCCACCGAGCTGTCTGCTGCAGGAGCCACCAGCCCCCCGTACTGCTGAGCACTTGCATTGTGGCTGGGAGACTTAGGAACTGAAGCTTTAATCAGTGAAGAGGTAAACAGACCAGTGGTGAATGGTTACTGCACTGGGCTCTGGAGATGTACCATGACCTCCTCACCACAGGAGCCTCTGTTAGACAGCACTGCTGGACTGCATTGGATTCATGAGAACACCGCCTGCATGTGATCCAGCCCAACACACTTTGCAAGGATGTTTCAGAAGAAGAGCAAGGACTTCTACATGGGGGAGATGGTCTTTGTCAGCCCAGGGAGGAAGCGTGCCTCTGCTTTGCTTGGGACCCTGCCCTGGGCTGGTGGAGCACGTACCGGTATAGATGCCCAGCAAGGTGTAGACCAGCTGCTGGGAGGGCCTGTGGGTGCTGTTGCTAGTCGCGGTGGCCATCAGGCAGTCACTGGCCCCACAGGACACGAGCTGCTCTTCTGGGAGGGTCTCTGTGAAGTCAGAGCAAACAGGAGACATGAGATGACCACAAATGTGATAAGACGTACGTTCTTGAGGAAAGAACGTGATGGTGGAAAGCATGGTGAATGCTTGAGGGGAGACATCACTACAGGTCACGTGGAAAGACCCAATGTCTTAAAATATATTTACCCCTACGCACATGTCCCTCGCCTAGATTTAAGACACTTTGGGAAGTGGAAAATCATATTCGAGTTCTGCAAAGATTCAGGGAAGAATAAACTGGAAAAGTGCTGGTTACTTGTTATATTACCTTTCTGACATAATTAAAATTTTTCAAGTTTTCAAATTTAGTCAACGAGAAAAAAGTACACGATATTGGGTGCCAGGAATGCTGAATGCTCTTTCAGATTCATCTGTAACCAACTCCGCGACTTTGGGCAGGTGATTTCACAACTTTTCTGTTTTTGAAAACTGATGTTAGTTCCATGATCTCTTAAAAGAATAAAATTTGAATTAGCAAGGACTCTCAGCCAGAACTCCTGTCAGAATCTCTGGAGAGAAGAGAAAGATGTTGTGGGAGAAAGAATACTCAGTGTTTTTGTTATTTTAATAACACAAATTATGTAACAGACAGCTAGAGAAAATCTTCTAGGCGGTGAGATGTGCAGCTGATGAGAGAGAGCACAAGAAGCTGGAGAAACAAGCGGCGCTCTCCAAATCCCTCCAGCCCCAGATTCTGCCCCCTGTGCGCACTTGGGGGATGAACTCACCTGCAGATACGTCTTCCAAAGAAAAGCCTGTTACTCCACTTCACACAGGCCCTGATATGCAGACTGAGCTTTAACCCCAGTTTCTGTATCACTGTCGCTGACAGCCACGGCAATATGAGTAGAAATTGCTATGCAGCCACTTCCCAGCTTGCCTTCTTCAAATGCACTTAGCAAGCATGACATTGCAGGAGACGAAGGGAGAGGGATTTTGGCTGCAGATTTGTTTTTTATGAGATAGCAAGATGGAGAATGCCGATGAAGTGATTGAAATAGTCGTGAAACTCGTCAGGAATGCTGGATTGGTTTTTGCCCCATTGGGAAAGGTTTCCTATAAGCATGAAAGAGAAGTATGTCCTCTGCCCTGGGCTTAAAGCCTCAACATGGGCACTGAGGGTGTGGGCATGAATGAGATGTCCACTTTATACAAGGCAAGGTCGGGTAGAGACAGAGAAGCCAGGGCATCAGCCCATCCAATGTCCACATCTGTCTTGGGATGAGGGCCCCCCATGACGCAGGTGAAAGTCTGCTCAGCAGATCACGTCAGAAGGAAAGGTAACCAGGCCACCCCGTGCTGAGTCTCAAAAGGCTAGCTGTGCAGCTGTGACTGCAGGAACCCCAGTTGTGCTGGCATGGCCCTTCGTTTCCCCATGGCGCCCTCTCCCAAGGGCTCCCCCGCCCCTGCAGAGGCATCTGTGGAAGAGACAGGTGTTCTTCAGTCCCACCTGACTGTCCAGAAAAGAGCAGGTAACAGGAGACTCTGAAGCACAGGCAGGTTGAGAACCTCACCTGTGGGGCCTGACTCACCTGCTCAGGTTACAGAATCAAGGCAGGTGTGCGACTGAAATCAGGAACCCGCTTCCCCCGTGGCCATTGCTGAAACCCCTGCTCCACTTGCAGACAATTGCTTTCCCCTTTGCCTTTTACCTTGGCTGGGAGTCTGGCCAAATACCAGCGAGGAGATCAAGTTGCCCCACACACCGGATGACTGGAATATGAGGAAGAAGATGCCGAAATACTGGTTCACCACGTCTTTGCCACGCTTTCCCGCCTTCTTTGCACGTGTGTTTCCCATGATCGTGAGGTACGTGCACTGCGCAGACCACAGCGGGGCGGCCCCGAGCCCCAACAGGATGGAGGTGGGGATCAAAGTGTACCTGTGGGTAAAAGGCAGACCCACGGCACTGTCTGTGACCGGAGGCGCAAGCCTGTGGCACCCGTGTCCCTGCGGTTCTTTAGTCTATGTGGGAGAAGGAAACGCCTGGCCTGGCCCCTTGCAAGCTTGGTGATGAGTGTTGCTTATTGCAAGGATGGATTCACCATTCGACTCAGGTAAATGAGCAAAATCAGTGCCTTTTCCAGCTCGGATGGATTTGCAAAAGTGAAATTCACACCAGTGAGGTTCCTTGTGTTGGATGTGACCAGAAACAACAAGCTGAGGTACACGAGGAAGGCTGAGTGACAGCCCCGCTGAGAAGACCGAGCGAGCAGCTCACGCCTCAACAGTGGGGTGCTGTGTGAGACGCGGTGGCTCCCAGGAAGACAGAAGTACAGCCGTCACCATCGGCGTGTCCTGGGTCACAGCCGGGGCCCCTTGAGGCAATGCTCCGTGGCTGTGTTCCCAGGCGTGGGCATGCACCTGAAACCCTCAGAGCTCGGTCTCTGTGGTCCGTCTCACCAGGGAGCGGGGTGGGCTCCCAACCCTGCTATCTGCCCTGGCCGTACCCATCTCCTCATGGTGGGCAAGGGGTCGCTTTTGGTCCATGGGTGGCATCTGCCGAGGTGCCCACGAGACTCTGCATTGGAGTTAGAGTGCCCTGTGTTACTAGAACCCTCGCCCAGCCAGGAAAGCTGAGGACCAGGATGGATCCCAGGGAGCGGTCAGCATGGGGATCAGGAGGAGGAGATGGAGGAGGTGGGGGGCACAGAGGAGCCTTGGTGGGAAAAGAGGAAGGAAGCCCCTCACTGTCTGTCACCAAAGCGAGGCGGGGGAGGGGCTGCAGAGCTCACTTTCAAACGCCTGCAGTGGACGGTGATCAGGCACAAATGCAAGTTGTGTGCCAAGTGAGTGGTCCTAGTGTGGGGAGACGCTGGGATGGGGCGCAGGGTGGGGGCTGCGTACCAGCTGGCGAAGAAGTTGCCCACGGAGAAGGCCACGTAGCCACACATGGAGAGGAGGATGGTCCCCTTGCAGCCCAGCCTCTGGATGAGGAGTGGTGGGAGGAACACGGAGGACAGGAGCATGCCTCCATAGAGGGTGCTGAGCGCCGTCACGCCCAGGCCCTCCTCGCTGTACAGGCTGCTCTGTGGAAACAAAGCCCGCCCTGTCAGAGCACGGGATGGGCACAGCGGGATGCGGCCCCATCAGGTCCTCAGTGTCCCCAAGGCTGGAGGCCACCACAGCTCCCAGGAACCGCCAGCCACAGGCCTGCTGGCCCGGAAGCCGCCTCTGCAGCTGGAGGGAGGACAGTGCATGTGAATTCGGAATAAAGCAGTCAGGGCGTCCAAACATCAGGGAGGGAGGTCTGGGTGCCCCTGCGAGGGCTTGTGCCAGGCTGGGTGGCTGTCAGAGGTGCTCATGCCTCGGCGGATGTCTGCCCGTGTTGACTGAGAACGAGACAGTGTGGCAGACAGGGCTGGAGACACCTCCAGAACTGGTCTGGAGGATTCTGTGCCCTCCTGGGGACTGGAAGGGGTCCTCAGCCCATGGGAAGGCCTGGAGGATGTGAAGCAGGTGAGTGCACATGAATGATTTCTTTCTTTGCCAGATAGCCATCACCCATCTCTGAGTGCCCATCACTGCCTGAGGTTCAAGGATGGACCAGGGACGTGGCCTTGTGTCCTGGAACCCACCGGCCACCACCGCTCGTGGAGACACAGGCAGGCACGTACTGCCACGAGGGTGTCCCCAACACCGGGAGCGCTGGGCGCCCCACCCAGACCTCAGCTCCTGGGCAGGGTGGGGAGAAGGCACTGACCTCAGGTTGAGAGCTGAATGGGAACTTGCAGGCCTATAGCCAGGAAGGCTGAGAGGAGGTGGCGGCTGCAGGGGAGGTGCCACAACTGAGTGTCCTCGGTCCTTGGATGAGGGGACCTAGTCCAGACCAAGGCGGGGACTCATGGGAACTCCCTGGAATGAGGCCCTGCCTTCTCATGGGGCTGCTGAGCTCTGAGGAGGGGCCTGGGGATGCACGTGCCTCGCTGGGGCCCCAGAGCCAAGTGAACCATGTGGAGGCCTTTGGGTTCCTGGAAAGAGGAGGGCTCCTCCGCGTGGTGGGACACTGCCATTCCTCAGCCACTTCTAGCTGCACAGTCTGTGTTGCTCGCGCTGGTTGTGACTAACAGAGACAGCTGTTAAAGCACATCCACATGCTCAGGGTCAGCCGCCGGCAATAGGCTGGTGGGGCTGGGACCCAGGCAGAACAGGAGTCGGGGAGATTGTTCCACAGCCTGGGGACCCTGCAGAGACCGAGGTCTGGCTCTCCTGCGTCTCCAGTCTTTTGAGGAAAAAGGACCCCATCAAGCGACAGCAGCTCCCACTGCCCACGGCCCCAGAGGAGTGGGACGTGCTGGCGGGGTGTGGGGCGCATCTCCTCCCGTGCAGCTGCGGGCCGCCGTGGAGCTCATCCAGAGCGCACCGTGAGTGATTCCCCACTAGGCACCCCCAAGCTGGGCCACAGAGGCAAAGGGTTTTCTGCCACGTTTGCCAGCAGCCTTGGGAGGAGAGACCCTGGCCACTCCCAGGCCCGTCCTGCCCTCGTCCTCTGGCTTCCAAGCCCAGGGGCCAATTCCAGACAGCAGCTGAGCCACAGCACATCCACCGGAGCTGCTTCCTAGGAATCTCAGCCCGGGGGCTGTGGTGCCCGTAGGACAGCTGGGTCTCCTTCTCAGCAGGCGAGCTTTCTAAAGAGAAAGTGCTACTGACCAGTCCCCATCCTTGCGACATCCTCCTTCCAGAAAGCACGCACCAACCGCACTCAACATGGGCTCGGATCAACCCAAATGGAACAGGCGTTTCACACACAAGAACATTCTGTGACAACACCACAAAGCTCTGGGCAAAGCAAGGACTGCAAAACAATGAAGCATTGCGGCAAGAAAGGAGACCCTGTTCCCCTCCACTTGACTTGGAGAGTCACCGTTGGCTGCCATTTTACCCTCTGTAAGCCTGATCAGAAATAGCACCACATAGGAGTTCAGCAAAAGACAACATGACTTGAGAATTTCGGCCTGAATTCCAAGAGTCCCAAATGTTTGTATAATAAACCCTGTATTCTGAGCTCCTGGGTGTGCTCTTCTGGTTCCGTATGATGCACACAGTAGGTGCCTAATTCCTGTTCTTGACAAACCATGGGAGACCACACGAATCTGTCATCGGAAGCTCTGAAACGTTTCGTTCTGTGACTATCCCAGTCCACAGGGTACAACATTGTGGGAATGAATCACCCGGGGAAGTAACAATAGCCTACTTCCTGACCAGCCCTTGGAATTCCCAGGAATTCAGACTGGAATCCAGGTAGAGATCAGACTTGAAATGTAACTAGCTTGAGAAAATGTGTCAGATCTATTTCTCTGTGCATATGAAGAATGCCGCAGCCTTTCAGAGAATGCCATTAGGCTTTTTCATGGGCTGATGGACCTATGTAGGAAAGCATGCTGTAAGGAGTGAAAGTGCAGACAGACCGTTTTGCCCAAGTTCACAGTTTTGCATAGAGCAGGCTTGGAATATCTAAGGTCTAGCGAAATCTGTTACATTCACATGACTGCCCCTAACCACAAAGCCACGGGCATGGAACCATAGAATTCACAATGACTTTTCCTGTGTCTCTTTTTGACCACACAAAGGCAAAGAATGTCCCACAAATCACGATCCCAAGACCCCTGCTGTCCTCGTCCAAGAGCAATGCACGCCTCGCTGTTGTGGAATCCTATTCCAACGTGAGTGGGAACTACACACTGGAGGACTCATCTGAGAACCACTGTGGGTTTTAGAGGATTTGGTGTGGAGTGGAAAAGAAACACGAGGGGAATTAGATTTTTTAAAATTCCAATTCATTATTGTCTATGACCACAGGGATTCTTGGAGGCTAAAAAGTGTTCGGAAGTTCAGGAAACAGGATGACCAGAAACACATACCTGCAGGCTCTGCAGACCTCCATAAGCTGTAAAGAGAAGCAGGAATCCAAAGGAAACCACAAGGACATTCCTCAGACTTCTCTCCATTGTGCTGGCTGAAAACGTCAATCATCAGTGGACACAGAAATTTGTAGCTCCCTAAAAGGAACCAATTGAGGTACAGGAAAAACAGTCAGTACCAAGAAGTCTCATTCTCTCTTTCATTTGAGCTGGGTGTGTTAGTCATTAAGTCTGTCTCCAGTTACTGAACTTGGTCATCACTGACCCTGTGAAGCACATGGGAGCGTGTTACTCATTCACCTTCTCTGTGATCCACCATATCTGTTTTCTATGGGGCGAAAGATCAAGACTCTTACCAGCTTCTGGGTAATTGCCTTTTTTTCCTATTAAATTCTAATAGATATGGTCCAGGTGGTAAAGTGATACATTTTCGCTTTTTTATGTGTATAGAATGGTACCTTCCACAGTAAGAGAAACTGTCAGAAATTGTCACCGGTGCAGAATGTGGACTTCAGTCTTAAGGAACAAAGCATACATGTTAACTTCAAGATGCATAGTTCAACTTCTGAAAAAGTGCTAATGTGAGTTTAAGATCCTGGGGCCAAAGTCTTAGCATTGCAAAGACTGTACGGTTTCACAACACCGTTCAGCAATTATCAAAGACAACAAACGTATGTAAGTATAGTCCTTTACCATACGCAAAGCATTTCATGCATTCTTTCATGTTACCAACCGCAGTGCTATGATAATGATATTAGCAATCTTAGCCCCATTATAATACAGGACACTGAGCTTCAGGACAGTGAAGTGATTGAGTATTTTGGTCTGGGGCAGTGCTGTCCAGTATGGCAGCCACTCACCACATGTAACTATTGAGTTTCTGAAATGTGACAAGTGCAACTGATAAACTGAGTTCATAAGTGCATCTCCTTTTAGTTAATTAAAATTAAATTTTAAATAGCCACACGTGGCAAGAGACTATCGTATTAGACCGGGCAAGTCTAGAGCTTTAAACCACTTACCCCAAACATCACAACTAACAAGCTAGAAAAATGACTTTTTTATTCAATTGTAAGCAAAACTTGATGTTTAGAGGTTGTTTCCAAAGTTCTGTGAAGTCAGCCATTTCTGTCTAGTTTAGATCTAAAGGCAGATCTTGTAGGTAAATCTCACTTGCTAGCAACACTGCTCAGGGAAGCTTGTCAAACCATTGGAAGAGGATGGTCAATGATAAATGGGTAAAGTTCCTGTCACTTAGCATATTCTGGTGAAAAGTAAAGTTTTATGAAAAAAGCAGCTTCTTATATGGACTAAACATGGATGATCATGCTTACATGAGAGTAACATAGTCTAGCAAAGGGATTCTGAGCATGGAAACAGATGAGCTCAAAGGGTTCACGTCCTAATCTTATAATTTCTTAGCTAGGTGATCTCAGGTGGATCACTGACTCATCAAACCTGTTTCCTCTTTAAAACCAGGGTTGCAGAAGTTCAAGACTTGGATGATTATGAAAGACTGTAGAGCAGCATGTGATGTATAGCATAAATGTCAACCTCAAGATACATAGTTCAACTTCACTGATAAATGTTATCACCAATGAATGTTCATTGACTAAGATGATATTTTGACTTTCAGAGAAAATACAAGTTGGAATAATATGTAAAGAAATTAGGATAACCTAAGTAGGATAACCTAGACTTTTACCAATGAATCAACTTTGACCTTATTTTTATTTTTCGGCAACACTTTTATTTACTTCAATTCCAGCCTGTCTGTGATTCCCACGAATGACCCGTATTTTGATATTAGAAGACTTCGTGATGTTTTATTGCACTCTCCGCTGGTCTTTCTCCCTTGGTTCCTTACATTCACCAGCCCCGTCCTCGAGGACTCGCTCTCTGGCTCTGGGGGCTGTTTCTAGAAGCTGCTCTTCCATCCCCCTCCCCAGCCTGTGTCTCCTGAGGAGCTTCCCTTTGTGCACAAATAAACCCGGTCTGGTTCCACCCTTCCCAGCCACACGCTCCCTGTCCCTCCAGCAGCCCGGCTTCTTCTGGACTGAATTTCTGAAACCATGGCTTCCGTTACATCTGCTTTTTCTCCCCTTTTCTCCCAGTTCCTCTCCTTTATCTATGTTAAAAGAGATTTTTTTAAAAAAAAAAATAAACACTGCATTTCACTATCTGCCTTTTCTCTGCAGCAGAATCAAATGCTCCTCAGGGGAGATGATCACCCAGCCCCACCAGTGTTCCTGTGACCAGGGCAGGTCTTAGACGTGGCCGCCCAGCAGTGTCATCATAAGCAAAGGGACGATCTTATCTTACCCCACCCCTCAGGCTGCCTCCCTGCAGCCCACACATTCCCACAGACGTGGGGCTGCCTGAGGGAAGCGAGTGCAATGTCCGGAAACCCAGAGCTGGCTTGGTTGTCACAGCTGGTTTTGGCGTCATGAGCCTTGTATGTGCTGGAGCCATGACCTGGGCCAGGGCTGACCTCCCAAAGGCGGGAGACATGTGCGTGTAAAGGACTCCAAAGGTCCATAACCATTCCACTCCTTAAAATTAACAGCTGGGCTCCATCAGCTTGAGAAAAGAGGTGACTCTGTAGATGTGCTCCAATCTGGGGGTCACTCACTGGACGTGAAAATGACAGATACCCTGGGTGGTAGGGAGCTCAGAGCACGCGTGTTCTGGAGAACCGTGACTCCCCCAGCCACTAGACGGCACTGTTCTGCTACCGCTGAGCTCACCGCAGGCTCCATGGGTTCTTCCTGCTGACTTCCTGCCAAGAAGCTGAAGATTCATTTAAGGGAAGTCCAATCCATGGTTTGCTCTTTTGAGGAACGTACTCATGTAAGCAAATTAATATCAATTTTCTTGACATTTACATCTGAAATCTGTTAATAAAAGCAACGCCACATAAATTTGAATGTAACCTATGTTGTTTTTTATCAGCATGAAGATGAAGAATGTATTTATCTAAAGGGAGTAGGACAAATTATTGGCTACTTCAGGGAACTGCACATTTTGGAAATAAATGTACTCAGGCAGTGTGTGTGTGATTAAAGGACGAACAATTTGTAGCAGCATAACCATGGCTTGAGGAAGTGTTTCTCGTAGCCAGTGTTTCAAAGCATCTAAAATCCTGGTACGCGCTGACAACTCCACCTTCCCATGGCCATGACAAGCCGCCTCCTGAGCTGAGCGGGGCATTCTGGACTCCGGCTTCTTCCTCGGCCAAGGCGAACCCAGAGAGCCAGTCAGAGAAAAAGCTCTGTGGCAAGGTGGCTGGGTCAGGCCCTCAGCCACGACCCTTTGCTAATTTCCATTGCTTATCAGAGAGGGCAGAGACCCACTGCCTGGCAAGCCTGGCTGGAAATACTCCCACCCTCACACCGTTTGTGAATCCTGCCAGCCTCCACGGCGCGGTTGAAGCTGCTGGTGACGTCCTAGGCTTCTGGATCTTTCTCTCAGCCCACGTTTGCGCCTGGAACATTGGAGTGGCCTGACTACCCAGCCAAGACCGTCGAGGGTCTGCAGGGCCCCTGACCGACAGCGTCTGATTGGGCTAAAGCACCCTCACTTTGCACCAGAGGGAAGGAGAGCGGCAGCTCTGTGGCTGATCACCGCCTTCCACTCTCCCTGCCAGGGCGGCGGCGCTCGGTGAGCCCGGGAGCGGAGAGTCTGGCCTGTCGCACTGTCATAGTCAGGGGGCGCATGGAGGCCCCGGTTCAGAACACAGTCGTGTGCACGCTGTGCACACACACACACAGACACACGCTCGTTTTCCAGGCGCACAGGTCCTCTTCCTTTCCCATGAGCGCTCTGCAGCCTGGGATACGGCACCCACGTCTGCAGTCATGCACACTACTTACTGAGCGTCTACCCTGAGTACTCAGATACTGCGGCGCCACACGGATCACAATGGCCGGGAGTCCCCGTTCTAGTGGAGGAAACAGGGAACAGCTAAGCAAAACAGAGAGCATGCACAATTTCCCACGGAGAGAAGTGCGAGTCCAAACCAGAGCCGGTGGGATGATTGGGGTGTGGGCCGGTACACACGCTATCCACCCCCAGCTCCACACCCCAGCTCCACAAGCGGGCAGAGCAGCGCCCGGCTGCGGAGAGAGCAGCTCGGCTGGACGCAGGCATCAGCAGGCCCGCAGCCTGGAGCAGGCGGCACCTGGGGTGGGAAGGATCCCGCTGAGTGCAGAGAGCGGCCGAGGAAGCCGGGCCGTGATTGGACAGCTGAGGGCAAGCACGGCTGTGATTGGACACCTGAGGGCAAGCACGGCTGTGATTGGACAGGCAAGGAGTCTGGTCTGTGATTGGACAGCTGAGGGCAAGCACGGCTGTGATTGGACACCTGAGGGCAAGCACGGCTGTGATTGGACAGCCAAGGAGTCTGCTCTGTGATTGGACAGCGGAGGCCGAGGACCGCCGGGTCTCCTGTGCCTGCATGAGGGTCCGAAGGTGTGAGGATGCTGCATTTTTTCTATCCATTATTTTTTCTGTGCAAAGATCCAGCGATGGTAAATTATGTCCGCCATCTCCAGAGGTACTTTTGTGCCTTTGCTCCCACAACCACACACATCCATACAATGTGAACTCCGTCCCCAGGCGAGTTAACGCCGTCCTGGCTGGATGTGACCTGTGCGCCGTCCCTTCGTTCCAGCGGCTGTCGCGGCGCGTGGCTGCGGAGACCTCAGCGAGGGTCCGCGGGTGAGACTGAGGCATCCGCCCCGTCTGCTTCCAGCTGCGGGGCCAGGACCACCTCTTTTCCGGGTCCCTGGAGCAGCCACCGGGCCGCGCTCCTTCCCTCTCAGCGGGCGACGAGGCCTGTGTGTGCAGCCTGCGGCTCTCCGCAGCGCCTGCTGGAAACGCTCCACTGTCTTTGCAAAGGTTTTGCTGGAAAACTCTAGAAAGACAGACTGGAAAGGTGCGTGATACGATGAAGGGAGAACACCTCGTAAAGACAATCACTGAGGAT
>CAUYQU010059434.1:0-11965 GCA_963574635.1 Cheracebus regulus
GAATTCACTTGTGAGAAAACATTAATATATTAATGAGAAATCTGCCCGCATGACCCATTCATCTCCCATTAGGCTCTACCTACTGCCCCATTGGGGATTAAATTTCAACATGAGTTTTGGCAGGGACAAACCACATCCAAAGCATTGAAGTTCCAAATGTTAATTTCACTTGATTTGGGTGGTGATGGTCTCTTTTACTTGTCACCACACAGGACTATTTTTTTTTTTTTTTACATTCACTGAATGTAATGAGCCAGCTCTTTGCCAAGACCAGTTTCATCTGCTTATTATTATTTCTGTCTGCATACACAGTATTGGCAAGACAGCATGTCACTAGTTTTTCATGCTGATATGGAAGTACCTCTACGGTTACATTCATTTGACCACTGATCACTCACTGCAAGACATATTTATTGGGGAGAAAATGGAGAGCTACAGACTACTGACCAAGACTTTCACTGGTGAGACGGTAAGGGGTAGGCAATCAGTAGTCACCAGATTTCATCCTGCTAAAATACTGAAGTCCTAAAATTTTTTGTTTTCCAGATACTCAGTGAGAATAAACAGGGGAAATCATATCTTACAATGGGATGTCATACGTTTATTCATAGTTTTAAATTTTCTTATCAAATGAGACAATTTGTATTCATTGACATCTCTTTTTTGCTTTTTTTCTCTGCTAGTCTTTCTTCTTATACTTTATTATTCATAAAACACATCTGTAGACGCTGATCTGGTCATTTATAATACAGAAACTGTTTGACTTTGAGTTTTAAGTGCTCTCCACAACTTGTTTTTTAACCAGATGTTCAGCAGACTTCCTCATCTGAAAGTGTCATCCAGGGCTATGCCCAACACTGAGCATTAGACACTTGGAAAAACACAGATTCGGGGATGTTACTGGAGCATAAAGGTCAACCTCAAATGACACAATAAAAGCAGAATCAGGCTTGTAACCTTCGGCAATCCCCCTTCTGTAGTAAATCAAAGCTGCTTTGTTTTGACTAGGGTATGACAAACCATTTGAGGTGAAATAATTGCAATTCACATGGGACATTTTGTCCTATTTGGCTTTACTGATAATATTAACATAGAGAAAGGCTGAGAACAAAAAATATTTTGGAGCCATTTAGAGCTCTAAAAATAAAGATACTGACCAAATCAAGCCCAAAATGCCCAAATTAAAATCTTTTAAAATTTAAATTTGCCAAAATTTAATTTAAATTTAATTAAAACCAATTTATTAAAAAATAAAAAAATACATTCCATTAGAGGGAGAGCAATTATTTATTCCTTCAACAAATATTTACTGAGCCTCTCCTTCTACCAGACTTTTGTTTCTCAATTATTCAACCAGATGGGGCTGCATGCCTGCTGTGGCCTGGTTATTATTATACAGAGCATCTCCTTTCACTCTCAAAGATATCCTGATTAGGATGACAATGATATGATCACATTCCTCTTCATCCATTATATTGCATTGTTCATTCTGACATTTTGTGTGTATGTTTTGCTTTGTTTTGAACATATCAGGTCTATTCCAGGCTTACGGTCTTTTCCATGGATGTTTTCTCCCCGATGGAAAGCTCCTGCCCTGAAGATTTTTCTTTCTTGTTATTCAGATCTCAATTTAAATACTTCTTTCCAGTTAAACTAAAAATAAAGTAGCAATCTAATCATTCTCTACTGAATTATGTTATCACTGTCTGATAAGTTTATTCTGTAATTTTGATATTTATTCATTCATTCTATTAGTCTCCAACCCAACACATGTACAGAAACAGGTAATACGTCTAACTAGTTAGAACAGTGCTTGGGGTTTCATAGAATTTCCAGTACATAGAAAGATTGAAGTATCTTTGCAGATTTTCATCAAGTAATCTCTTTCTGAAGAGGTCTTTAGTTTTTTGCTCATTTTATGTGAACATAAACACAAGTCTCAGACACATTTTTCATACTCCAGAGCAAACTCTGTGCATCACAAACTTTTCAGGTAATGACGGCTATTTTCAGCTCTGAATGCTATTATTTCTCTTTAAGAAGAGAGGAAAATCATTTTTTTCTGGAATAGTTTGGACTGTTATTGTATTTGACCTACTGGGAAAAGATTTTTGAGCCCAGAAAACTTCACCTAGATGAAAATAACCAAAATACTTTCCCCAGGTAGAGCAACTTACACGTGCTTTTGTATTAATGATCTTTGTTCAGAAGAGTCAATGAAATAAATATACAGCATTTTCCCACAAAACAAAAACAAACAAACAAACAAAAACAACAGTGCTTGGTTCACAGCAAGTGTTGAATGACTGAATTAATATATTCCTGAAAACCATCTCTTCAATAAGGCTCAGTTTCACTGTTATGTATCATTATTGCATTCTGGATATTTACTTGCTGGTACTTTGTACAACTTCAAATTAAGTAGTAACTAGTGTTAGTTATCAACTGTATAAGTTCCATAAGGACAAGATCCATATATTTTTTTCTCAACTCTTAAAAGAAGAATTCATACTTACTTGTGAAATGTATTACTTGTATATTGTAGGTGGACAATCAAATAAATCAGTAGATTGCATTTAGTGTATACTACATACTACATACTACATACATTGGGAACATTATGGAGAATATATTATCTGACTGGAAAGTTTAATTTGAATATGTTCAGATAAGCATAGATTTATCCTTGATAATTATTTTATATTAGTATGTAAAACCGGGAAAAGATTTGCCTGCCATTGGAAGCTGTTGGAATCAAGTTATTCATGATAGACCCCAAACAGAATTAGAACGTTTTCTGTAACCATGCTTTCTGTCAAAGTGAAGGGAGTTCTGCAGAAAAGGATAAACAGATACTGGAGAGTAGCTGCTGAAGTCCAGAATGATGAATAGGAGCTCACAGGAGTAAAAATGACTTCTCAGGTCCCAGGCTGCTTGGATTATATCCCATATCCTGAGATAACTTAGGCCTGAGATCTGATCCACCATCTGCTTTCTTAGAGGATTTACAGGAAGACTGAAAACAAACAGTATATTTTCAGTTTAGAAAAAAAAGATGTCTACAGAGTGAGTCCTGAGACTGTGAATCAGTGAGATGCTGGATGCACCTGCAAGGTGCAAGAACACGTGCATGAAATATTGGTTGACATGAGCCAGTAGAAGGTGCTGGCATCACTGAGGGACAACTCGGTTTACAAAGAACCAGTAAGTTCCTTGTTTGACTTGTAACAAGTTCCTTTCCTTGTTTGATTGCAACATTAACAGGAAGATTAGAAAAATGTGAAGTAGACGGTATACCTAGGCCCATCGTCAAGTCCTTATGAACAAAAGTAAAGTAAAATATGTGTCAGAGTTTTTCCTGTGCAAGAAAACCTGTTGTTGTTTGTATGTGGATTAATCAGTTGATTTACAGTGGAATGGTAGTCTCCTTCTTAGCAGATAATCCTATTTCCTAATATTTCCCAAATTTCTTTTGGTTGAAAGAATCCTCCCTTCTTTGAGGAAACTCCCCATCCCAGTGGAAGCCAGGGGACTCAGATTCGTCCCCTCCTTTATCCCGATGCAGCCAGGAGTGAAGCTACGGCCTAAGCTTCCGCTAGAAATATGACCTGGCATCTCACCTGCAAAATGACAGCAGTAATATCAATCTAGATGACTTTTTGGGCAGAGAGACTGAGATAAAATGAGATCAAGTATTCAAAAGAAGTATTAGGTGTCCAACAAATGGTAGATCTTTTTGAGGTTGATGGTTTGAGAAGAGTATACAAACTACTATGAGATTACTATAGGAAGCAAGTAACTCCATTGAAGGAAAGTGGTAGTTACTCCAGAGGCAGTATAGTAAAATTTGGGTGTTTGGAACAAGGATGTCTGTATGTCTGGCTACAGGGTGCATTTCTGGTCACTATGTAAACTGGAGCCTTGTTTACTGATCATACCACAATGGTTGCTGTGAATCATGTTTGTTATGAAGGGAATAGGAAGTAAACTCAAACTACCTGAGACACTCCTGAGATATATCTCCCTACTCTTGGCCACTATCCCAGGTATAGTTCTTTTCTAAGCAGCTCAGAGATGTCATTTGTTCCTTTCGCAAAGCACAAAGAAGATGTCAGTGTTCAGCGTCTTTCATCTTGCTGGTTCACCTAGATCTTGAGCCATTCAGTCTCAAAACAATTAAAAGCACAGTAATCTATGGCTATACATGCACTGATGTCTTTCTGCTCATGCTCATTATACATTACTAATTTCTGCTACCATGATATTACACACCAGTAATGAGTCACCCCAATAATGTTATATTATTATATATAAGATTATATTAGTTTATATAATATATATTATATATAAGTATATATATTTGCTTAGATAATGAAACACGCCACACAATGGAAAGAATAAGGGATGTTAGGAGTCAAATAAAGCTACATAGCACAACAGAATTGGTCTCTGGACCTCAAGGTATACCTAATGAAATAAGGCTGAGGTTTGTCATTTGAAAACAATAGCAAGTCTTCTTTCCTAGCTATGAAAAAAAATAAAAGAGTTATGTGGGATGCCGATTCCAGAAGCAAAGCAATGTTTATCTGCTTCTTTTTCCTTTTCCCCATTTCTCTCTTAATCTTCTCTCATTTTGTAGCCTGGCTTCTTGTGCTTCATTAACTCATGTTTCATCATAGCTACCTTTAAGTATAACAATCTACTCCTAAGTATATATTATTAATCACTTGTGAGATAAAAATGAGGTAACAAAACTCAAATTTGAATTTGGGGGATGGAAGACAACTAAAGAAAAGTATGCTCTCCTTTTTAATATATTAATAAAACCCCAATAATTAAGAGTATTATAATGATGCACAGATATATGGATTCATAGAGCAGAATAGAAATATCAGAAATAGAACCAAATAAATATGAAATATTTCATTATGTATCTTAAGTTTTCATTTATTTATAAGAATATGACATTATTAATAAATGTAATTTAATACTGACAAATATGCTACTACTAATATTAATTAAGTAACCTTGGGAATCTGTGTAATCATCAAGGAAAAAAGAAAGCTGGATTCAAGATTTAAGGATAAAATACTGAAATGATTACATTCCTACAATTTTTAGATAGAAAAATTAGTGAATAAATTTGGAGTGAGAAGGAACTTTTTAAGTATTAATCAAAACCCAATAGTTACAATAATAAATATTATTTATTCTAATAAAAGAATAAAAGAAAGAAATAAAGAAGAGAGGAAAAACAAAGAAATAAAGAGAGGGAAAAAAGAAGGAGAGAGGAAGGAGAGAAGGAGGGAGGGAGAAAACAAGAATGAGTGGGAAAAAAAAGGAAAAAGAAGTTTCCTGTTTTGCCTGAATTATCTTAATCAAAGACAAAAGGCAACAATCAAAAGAAAAACCTATTTCAATCTCATGTCATAATCAAAGTCCTCATTTCCCTTAAACAAAAAATAGCTCCTACAAATCAATAAGAAAAATGACAAATAACTGAATTACACACTGGGGAAGAATATTTAAAAACTTCATAGAAAAAAATATAAATAACTTTTAAATATAAAAAGTTTTCATGGCACTCCTCATAAAAGGAAATTTAAAAATACATGAGTTAGTGCTCTTCACTTCTAAGATTAAACATAGACAAATATAGTTTGATTAAACAAACCGTCATGTCAAAGAGACTTTGGAAAACAGAGGGTTTAAGATTTGAAATTGGCACCATTCTAGGGATGCCAATGAGAAAAACCCAAAGGTCTATAAAGGTACATATATTTCACCCTAATTTTCCACTTTAGAAATTTATTCTACATACTACTTAAAGTAGCATAATTTAAACAGCAAATAAACTAAATGCAAATTCACAGATGGGCTGTTACATTGTTTTCTGAGTCCCTCTGGATTGCTGTAACAAAATATAGTAAATTGGGTAGTTTATAAAAAACAGCAATCTATTTATTATGGTTCTAAAGCCTGGGAAGTCCAAGATCAAAGTGCTGGTAGGTAAAGGCCCTTGCACTTACACTGTATCTTTTTGCTGTATCCTCACATGGTGGAAGAAGCCAGGCAGCTCTGGGGCCTCTTTAAGGGCATTAATCTCATTCATGAAGACTTCACTCCGATTATCTAACCTACCTCCTAATGTCATCACATTGAGAATTATGTTTCAAGGTATGAATTTTTGGTGGGCATACAAACATTCAGACCACAGCAGTCATATTATGCTATATGCAATGAATGGAATTGTTTCCAATTATTAAAAAAATTAGAATGTTCTAGATGAACTGAAATAAAATCACCTTGATCATTTTAGATGAAGAAGATAGATCATTGTTAGATGAAAAAGCAAGATGTGGAACAATATGTATTATGAGCTGTTATTTATAAAAAAAAACAGACAAGGGTTTTTTTGTTCATTTTACTTATACATTTATACAATAGCTTTATAAATATTTACAAGGAATTAACAGCATTGATTGCCTATTAGAGAGAAACTGGGTGAATAGGGGATAAGGGTAGAAGATTTTTTATTGTAAACCTTTTTATGCTGTTTGATACTGAACCATGTGAATGTATTATTATCCTAAAAATTAAATTCAATTAAAATAGGATTTTAAAATAAAATAACATACACTGTTTCTACATTAATTATCCATAATACTTAGCAAAGTCATAGGCATTAGGTGAATACTAAATAAATTTTAATGTGGATGTACTAAAGCCACATTTAAAATGGGAGCTGGTAAAACATGTTACCTTGAACAAGTCTCTCTTTCACTCGTTCAGTTAAAATTACTTGAGTGTCTGATGTAATGGAAGCATGTAAGGCACTTAAAATGTCATGGTAACCAAATCCAGCATGGTCCTTGTCCTCAACAAGCTGCTGATTAAGTTCCATAATGAGACACACAAAAACCAAACAAACAAAAGCTAAGAAAAACATTTAAGACATAGTCTGAGGATTGCATTTGGAACTGTAGTGGTAGATACTTAAGGAGCAATGCCATTTTACAAAAATGGTAAAATGGTAAGGCATGCTATATCTCTCAACTTAGTTCTTCTTATATCTTACAGTAAGTCTTGATGATTTTCTTCATCTAGGTTTTACTTTTCTAGTCTTACTTGCATAGCTCAAAAATGAGGATAGTAATAGCTACTTTATCTTGTAAGAGTTAAATGACAGAACATTTGTGCATGTATCTGGCAAGGTTCTTGCATGAACTAGAATAGTTTGTTAATAAACGTTACTTGGAGCTGAACAGGCTTACACTATAGGAATGTTTATTTGATTTATAAATTCCTCATTGCTTACTCTTAATTAAGGAACACCATTTACAGATTATCCACAAAACACTCCTATTGGGTCTGGGATGTGTTCCTGGACAACCAAAGTGGGTTATGCCCAATATTTAAAAACGTCCTGCAAGTATAATCACAGAGCTTTTCTGTGAAGACAAGAAATCAGGAAAATCTGAAAATTTGATAACCTCCTCATGGTTTAAAAATAGTGGGAATCAAATGTTTATCTGCCAGATCAATTCCATCTTAATTCTCAAATAAAACTTCCCTGAAGGGGTTGAAGTTTTCAAGATTCCAAAGAAAATGGAACCATGGAGACACCAACCAATATAATTGAACAGTGACAACCTATTCATAAAGAAAGACTAAAAAAAGTTAGAGGAGCCAGAAATTCAGAAAATCCAGTGCTGGTTCTCAAAAATTTATCCACATATCAAACAAATCATCAAAAAATTAATTTTAATTATTCACAGTTTTGTCAAGCGCCTATCCTGTATAAGAATTAGGTTATGTACCTTGAACTGCTTTGTGTAATGCAATCATTTTACACCAAACTGTACTAATTATGCATCCATCTTTTGACCTATTTCAAGTTACATTTTTAATTAAACCACTAGTCATGAAATGTAATGAAGATACTAATTTCAATAAATGATGGAGAATGTTTTCCTCTTGACCACTCATGAAAAAATAAAGTAAAATAAATATTTAAGTTTCCTATTGCAAGAAAATTTGGTTGGCCCTATCAAAAAACACTTTGAAGGATAAAGTATAGACTCAGAAGATTTGATTTCAAATGCTTACAAATCAATTATTTTTGTAGGTTAATTAATTCATCTGAATGTCTGTTGCCTCCACCATAAAATTACTATAGCTAAGGAATAATAAATAAGGAAGTGTAGACAAGGGCCTAGCACAAAACTTGGCATAGGCAAGTCCTCATTCCGTGAAAATCTCTATTGAGACTTGAAATATGTGCCCACAGGGACCTAGGGAGGTGTTTCTCTTAAGAGAAAATTCAGAACCCTGTGCCTCTGATTACTGTCAACAATGTAGTCAGCTTTTCTGCTTCTCTCTGCTCACATTCTTAATCCACATTATGAAATACTATTCATAATTCATATGTCAAATTTATTAAAACTATATTAAAAACTGAAATGCTGGTAGTACCAAATTAGAAATATAGATGGCAATAGCTCAAACCATTCCATTTCATGTCAGTTACACATTGGTGAAATTGCTCTATCATATTATGTTAAAATAGCTCTCTCAGGAAAAGAAGGACTGTGGGTGTGTGGCTTGGTACAGCACTGTGTTGGTCATCTCCTAGCATCTGTATCATGTAAAACACCATCAAAAGAAAGAGGTAATTCTGCCATTTTTCTTTAAAATTAGCTCTTGGGCATATAATGTAAATAAACACATTCATTTAGGAAAGTCTATTTAACAGAGTTGAAAATGATTATGGTTTTTTTTTTTCTGAGTTTTGCAGAAAGTGATTATGTCTAGCTAGTGATACATGTCATGTTGTTAGATGTGATTGAAATTTATCCAAAGTGGACTATGAGAAAGAAGCACAAAAAGCTATGGGTGGAAGAATGAAAGTAATCTCCAATGTGCTGGACCCTTTTGATTGAGGGCTAATTGCATTTTGTTGTTATCGTTTCTTTACTTTTAATCTTCAGGTATTCTTGGCCACATTTTCCATTTTTTTTTTTAATGCTTCCTTCTACTTACTCAAAAGTGAACCCTTTGGAAACTTCTAGTTAAAAAGGCCATTGGTATACTCACAAAAGACTGTTCCCTCATATGCTTTCCATGGAAAAATAAATAAATTATGAATATAGGATGTGGAGGGGGAGCACATCAATAGATAAATCTCGGAAGGACGCACCATCCTCATATATAAGTGATAAGGCAAATATAGTGAAGGTAGAAATACACTACAAGAACTTGTATATAAAATTAAACTGTATGGAGAGTTGAGCAGAATCAACTCAAACACCTTACAGGAGTGATAAGAACCCTATTAAGATTGCTCAAATGGAGAAGATGAGAGCAAAGGGAGGTGGCGGGGGGTGGTGGAGAGTGGTGAAACTTTGGCACATGTCCTGGACTTGACACCTTCTTGAGCCGGTAGCCATGGCCTCGAGATGACTACCTTACACCAACTCTAGCTGCAGGTGCCCTATAAGCAGAAATCAAAAACACTGCTAGGACTTTCTCCCTGGGCAGTCATGGTATTAGCAGAGTGGAGGTCTCCAAACAGCAAATTCCCGCTTACCAGATGAACACAGAACATCACCTCAGGGCACGTCTGAGCAAGGTGGCTCTGAGCAAAGCCTTCCCTGCTCTACCTGAAACTAAAGTTGCAATTGTCAAGATAAAACTAAATAAATCCCTCCTCCCTCCAAGCCCACACGTTTTACACGGGAAGCCATATTACAATTTGTTAGAAGACAGCACAAATCCTAATACAGCAGAACAGTATGAAAAGTCACATCAAAAATAATGACGCTGAAAGGAAGAGAAGCAATGTGAGGAATCATAATTAGAACGCTATGGGAAAGCGATTCTCTCAATGTTAGTAATGCTTCTTCATGTTCTATATTTTTAAGCTGTATACCAGGTGGGTTTAAAATTTCAGCACTTCCATTTACTAAGTGTGTAACCTTGGACAAATTATTTTATTTTATTTTCTATTTATTTATTTTATTTTTCTCAGTTTCCATATATTATAGTGGGAATTAATTTAAACTACCTTACAAAACTGTATGAGGATTATTTGTAAAATGCTTAGATCAGTGACTGGCAGTAATCATCAAGAAAGCATTTGTTGTTATTGTCATTCTTTTAATATCTATTAAATGTAAAATAATAATTAAAAAGAAATAATATAATAATACATACAATATAAATGTGTTGCAGAAAATTGGGAGAATATACAAAAGATATTGAAAAAATTGTGCAATCCTACCATATTTTGCAATGCATTGCCTTCAAGTTTTTTTTTAAGCTGATATAGTTAAGTATATACATGCTTATGTTACAAATTTGGGTGAGTGTATAGTTTTGCCTCATATTTTTTATTCCAGTGTAATTATTCATAGCTCTGCTTTTCACTCTCCAAGTATCCTAGTTTAGATGATAAGTTATATGGACACCCTAGTCATACCATATATACTGCTTTAAATCTGACAATGTATTTAATATCATACAGTGGTTGATTTTCAAAGCATAAGGTATTATTCTAAAATGCATATGTAATCAGATTCAAATCAATATAGGGTTGAAGCATATTTAACCAATTATATATTTTTAACTGAGGAAATAATATAACCAAATGTAAACTACCATTCTCTTAAAATTAAATATTCTCATGGTGTTACCTCTCTCTGCAGAGTAGAAAGTCCACAAACAGCACCAAATATGTGTAATTATATATTATATTATTAATTTATCTTTGTAAATCATCAAGAAATATCCGATTATTCAATAAATTCTTTTGGAAAAATTCAATGTATTTTTAAACAAATTACTCAATATAAAACTGCATACTAACACACATTTCAGAAGACATATAATAAAATCAAATAGTTTAATTACTATTAATTCATTTTATTCTTAGACTAAGGATAGCATTAGCCCATATGAACCATTTTTCTAAAATAACTAAATAGATTTGACTCCATAAAAGCAAAACTTTAGTATGCTTTAAAAAATATTATAAATAATATATCAAAGAGCAATCTGGAAAAATTATATGACAGAGAATAGTTTATTATTATCAAAATAGAAAACTCTTAAATAAGACTGAAATATTACAGTATTTCAAAGTGAGCAAAGGAAAATAATTAAAAATTCATAAAGGTAGAAATGAAACTAACCAACATACAAATGAAAAAAGCACTCAATATTGCTGGTAATCAAAGTGCAACATAAAATATTAGTGGTAAAAGTTTTCCCTGTACAATTAGCAATTAAAACAATACTATCCGGTGTTGGTAAAGAAACAAGTAAAATCAATTTTACTTTTCACTCATGGAAATGTAAATTGATATAATCTTTCTGGATTAGAAAAGTTATCAAAATATATCAAAAGCTAGGAATTTATTCCCAAGAAATCATTTGGATATTAAGGTACAGAGACCTATTGCATAACACTTGTCAATCACGGTAATCAGGCAAAATTGGAAACCAGCCAAATGGCCCTTCATAGATGAGTGGTAAAATAATTTTTGTTAAGTCCTTATAATTGTATAACCTTTAAAATATACTTTATTATAGTTTAAAAGAATATACAATTATGAAAATGCTGTGGGAAAAAGTTCACAATATATTGAGCCCGAAGTAGAAGTTACAAAATATGGATAGTATAATCCTGGTGGTGTTCTTTTTTTTTTTTTAAATTGAGACAGGATCTCACTATATCACCCAGGCTGGAGTGCAGTGGCACAATCACAACTTACTGCAGCCTTGAACTCCTGAGCTTAAGCAATCCTCCAGTTTCAGCTGCCCAAGTAGCTGGGACTACAGATGCACACAGCCATGGCTGGCTTTTTTTTTTTTTTTTTTTTTTTTTTTTTTGTAAAATTGTGACCCGATGTTTGCCCGGCGGTTATACAAAGAACGGGCGGTAGGTGCTGTGATTAAACCCATG